>JANIJG010003358.1:62774-81627 GCA_024611175.1 Megaceryle torquata
ACCAGAGGACATGGCCTTAAGTTGTGCCAGGGGAGGTTTAGGTTGGATATTTGGAAATTTTTTTTTTACTGAGCCAGTGGTGAGGCATTGGAACAGGCTGCCCAGGGAGGTCGTGGAAACACCGTCCCTGAAGGTGTTTAAAACACGTCTAGATGTGACACTTCAGGACATGGTTTAGTGGTCAGAATAATATTTAGTAGATGGTTGGGTTGGACTTGATGATCTTGAAGGTCATTTCCAACCTTAATAATGATTCTATGATTCTATGTGCAACCTCTCAGCTGCTGCAGGACTGCATGACTCACACCTTGCTGCACTGGGAGCAGGGGCCTTGGCTGTGCAAAGGTAATACCTGCTAGAAGTCCTGTGGAGTGACATGCCTGCTGGCAGTTTAAAAGTGGCCAGCCCCACTCCAGGAAACCATTTTGCTTTCAGTGCAATATTTCCTGTTAACACAGTCACCCTCCAAGCAACACAGGTCAGAGGGAAGTGACAGTGCAGCAATCAGCTCTTCCCTCTCAGCTCCCTCCCGCTCTCCAGAGAGCCAAGGAATGCAGCAACCAGTAACTGATGTGCTGGGCCCTGTGCTTCTCTCACTGATGGACTTTTTGCTCTGGTACAACAGCCAGCTCTTAGCTGTAGCTTCAGGAGTATTATGCACTAGTAACAGCATTCACATCCTGCTTGGATAATGCAGAAGGGGAAAGTGAGGCACGGTGACATGCTTGAGGTTGGCAAGCAAAGGCAAGAAGCAAAGCTAAAGCAAATGCTCCTGACAGGAAGGGTGGGAATAGCACATTTCCCTCCCCTTCACCTTCTCACTGCAACGCTGAGGCCACCCAAGGGCTGCACTATAGAGACTTCCTAGGGCTCACTGCAGCTGAGTCACCCCAGCTGAGAGCTGGGCTGTGGTGCACACTCGTCCTGACACATTGCAGGCATACAAAGTTGCTGTCATTTTAGACCAGTGTGCTTGAATTAAACTGGAAGGTTTTGCTTTGGGGTTTTCTAGACAGTAGGGAGCACACTTACTTTATTTTTCAGCAGCTCTGCTGGATGTATCCAATAAAATCCTATGCATTTCAAAAAAGGCTATAAATGAAATGCTTGTGATGGGGCTGCACCAGCTAAACAGGGAGCTCACTGTGCGAAAAAAACTTTGTAGCTGCACTTACGGTGGGCACTGGTTTGCATGGATTTGTGGCAAACCCTGCACCATGACCCAGGGACATGATACTGATTGCCACACTCTGGGGCCACTATTTAATTAAATATTTCACAGCTTTAAATCTTTATAGGATTATTTTCTAGAATATGTAGAAATTTCTAGACTAATGCACTTATGATTCAAATATATGCAGTTAATTGATGTTTCCTGTGGCTTCCAGATGGTCTAAAAGGAACATTTCATATTGCCCTGATTACTAGCACAAGAAAGAGATTTTAGGAAGGAAATGGAGCACTTCAACCTGAGACAAGTATTTGCAATAAAGCCTACAAACAGACAGAGAGGTCACAGAGAAAAGGAAAGGACTGTCTGGGTGTTCTGCTCTGTCATCAGGATGTCATTCTTTGGTGCTTTTCTTTAATGATTTTTAGTATTGGGTTTACAGAGTCAGTAATAACCAATTTTCTGTGGCTTTACCTAATAGCAGGGGAAAACAACTGCCACAATGACTGAACTGCATACATGGAAATTATGGGTAACTTTGCCATCCATTCCTCTATAAAGAAGGGGGTGTGTGGGGGGGTGGATATGGGGGGGTGTTTGATCCTGTCTTCCATGGAAGTCTGTTCCACACCTCCCGAATGCCGTGTGGTCAGGAGGAAATGCAGAACCTGCTCAGGAGCATCTCTGGAGTCCTGAAGTCTTGCCCTTTTGGCTGATATAAGTAGTAGCTTGGTAAGGCCACCTTGGATGGACCCTTCTAGAGACTGTCTTCAGAGTGCCTCTGTGCTGTATTTTCAGGACATTGAAGTAGGTACTGATAGGTGGTATATGTGAGTTGAGGGGTATATTTCTTAGCCATCAATGCCCCTGGGGTTGCCACTAGTTGTTTTTGGAATGAGGGAGTGTCACTTTACAGTCCTTGATTTGTCCCTTCCTATTATATGTGGCAAGCAGAAGATCTAGCCTTGTGTCACTTAGGCAGAAACCTTTGCAATGACAGAAGTCGTGTGCTAAGCAAATCCTTTCTTTACTTTTTCACTTCAAAGCCTGAAATGATTAGTGACATGAAGATCTGTTGATGGAGCTGATGGTGACATCCACACATCACCAATCCCTTGTCCCACTTATGTCCAGCCTACAGCAGTTTCCTCAACTTGTCTTCTGAGGTGTTCTTTCTCCACTCCTCCTTCCAACCAACCTGTGAGCTCATGAGTGGACTCCATATCTCAACCAAAGTGATGAAGCACCAGTGACTTCTCCTTCTCCTGAGAACTCAGTTGACTCCTTATGGACAACACACTATGCAAAACCAGATCCACTCAAGCTGATGTGTACATCCCTCACAGGCCTTGCCTTGAATGTCTGGCTGTAGTAACCTGGTTTTTTTTTTCCAACCTCCAGTAACCTTGCCCAGATAAGTTTTGTGAAAGGCAGGACCTTCGAAAGACCTTATTCTCCAGGATAATTTTATGCTTTATTTTACTTTTCTTCAAATTCTCTCCTTTCTACTTTCCTTTCTCCTCCATTACTGGCTATTCATATGCACTCTCATTTCTCCAGGTGTATTTTAGGGTTAGCTCTAAAGCACATATGATTACCTTGCTACCACTTTCAGAAGTGGACTGAGAAGCTAAGACTGGAATTAGTGGCTCTAAGATCAAAATCAGTATTTGAGATACAGCCTCACCAGTGCTGAGTACAGGGGGACAATCCCTGCCCTAGTCCTGCTGGCCACACTATTTCTGATACAGGCCAGGATGCTGTTGGCCTTCTTGGCCACCTGGGCACGCACTGGCTCATATTCAGCTGGATGTCAAACAACACCCCAGGTCCTTTTCTGCTGGGCAGTTTTCAGCCACTCTTCCCCAAGCCTGTAACGTTGCAGGGAGTTGTTGTGACTCATGTGCAGGTTTCAGCCCTAGTCTGGACACGACTGATCAGATTGCTGTCTACCCCTTATCTGGGCCTTATGTTTTTAAACTGAGGTGATATCAGTTAGTCCCCACTAATACACCAACTTAGTGAGCAAGGTAACAACAATGGACCTGACTTTTTAAGCGTTGAAATGACTGGCTTTAGCTCTGAATGAATACAGCAGGTTTGGCATGAGTTCCATCCATCAGAGAAAGGATCTCATCAACCCAGTTTGAAATCACTCCTGAAGACACAACAAAGGGAAAAAATTAAATATTCTTAGAAAATTATTTGAAAATTCATTCACATGAATGAATGCTCTAGATGTACTCCATGCCCTAGAAGTACATGATTACCTAGTTGAGGAACAGAAATAGTGCTACCTGACCTACCTTCCCGATTAAGCAATTCAGTTTAAAGCTTGAGCCTGGGGTGTTAGTTTCTGGGGTGTTAGCTTTATATTAGTTTCACTGTACACACACTTTTAAAAGGTAAAATTACGTTTGGGAAACAGGGTCATGAAGTGTAATTCAAGCAACAGAGCCTAGAAAATGCCAGCTAGATCACAGGGCCCCTAAGAGAAAGAGGCCCAGTTCTTCCCCAGGCAAACAGTTTGCTGTGAGTATTTCACACTGTGCTGTGCACAATGAATCACACAGCTTCTATACTCATCTGCACCCTGGGTCACCCAGTGGGGATTCCTTCACTGCAGCCATTCAAGGCAAGATGCTATAATAAACCTTACTAATAATAATACTTCCCAGCTCCACTCCAACTTTGTCTGCAAACACTTTCCAGAGAACAAGAAAACCATTCGTCTAGAAAATGATGAAAAAAATTTCGACAAGACAGTTTGCTCAGCTCTCACATGCTTTTGCTTGCTATCAAACCACCTTAAGGGGTTTTTTTTGATAGTACAGCCTAATAAGAGCCCTTGGGAAAAACAAAAGAATGTATTCAATAGGTAAAAAAATCCTATTTCTCCAAGGCATTCCTCATCTCAGCTGGAGTATTTTTGTAGGGCTTTAAACAGTGAAAAGCATACACTCTCTAAAGCTCACAAACATGTATGTATTTCCCTGACAATGCACACAGGGGCAGGAGAAGTGAGCATCTAAAAGGAGAGGTGTTTGTGCTGTGTTACCTTTCAGGGCTCTGATTGTCTCCTGATAATTCAATTTGTTCTGTTAGTAGGGACAGGGTGGAATTGGGGTTAGAAGGGGTACCAGGTCAGAGCAGAGGTTTGCTGTCTCTCCAGATCAGTATTTAAATGAGTCCTTTGGCAGCAGCCCATTTATTCAGCTTTCACTCTCCCTTTTGACTGGAGACCTACTGGGCAGCAGGGTGAAGACCCCTAACTTGTAATATGGCAGCAAGTCACTTATGTCTCTTTAGTCCTGTCTGGCTGAGTGGGAGTTAGTAAACGGGTCTCCATTAAGATGTTTTGAATTGAATTGCTCTGTAAGAGGAAGTCAAGTTCTTCTCTGAGGCCTTTGGCCTCAGTCTCATTTTCTTCTTGCCCTCAATTCCCCCAGCCGTCCTGCTCCAGGAGAGAGGCAGAGCACAGAGGTCAACAGCTGCCTATGCAGCCACCTGCCCTGCAGCTCCCAAGCCCTCAGCAGCTCTTGACATGGAGGAGTCTCATCTGACTCACCTCTGTGGAGAGGGGGTCTGGCTGGGGGAGCAGCTAAGGAGAAAATGAGAGGGGTGACTTTTTTCTCCACCAGTGTTAGTGTGTTGGCCAAGATGCTGCGTCTGCCCAGCTGGGCAGAGAATGGCAGGGGATATGCTTTTTCCCAGAATTATTGGATCTTGCCTGTCAAGGGATTTCTTTTCACAGAGATTCTCAGAGCTTTGTCTTGTAGAGCATCTTGCAGCACTTTCCCTTTGTACCCATATGCCTCTTATGCCAATGTTAAGTCTGGAGCCAGTGCATTGACTTCAAAGGAACAACATGCAGTACTGAGTCAGCAGTTTTGCTCCAGAGAAGAATCAGGCCCCTGAAGCCTACAAAAATTTGGGGACTGGTGAAGTACTTGTGGAATTAAGAGCTGTGTCACAAAGGCTGGACTAGATTATTGTCCTTTCCATCTGGCTCTTGAAAAAATAGGAACCAGCTTGATACTTTAAGGCTGACAAAACCCCTCAGCATGAGGTTGGCCACAGAGAAGAAGTAGGTAAAGCCAGATATTAATGGCAGTCCCCAAAATAGAGTCCCAGGGGAGGGCATGTGGCCAGATGCCGCTGAGCCCTGCCTGGACTGGGCCCAGAGGGCTGCAGCCAGTTGCTATAGCCCAGAATAGAGCAGATGCGCTGGGGCTGCTACAGGGCTGCTTGGGAAGGGCAGGAGAAAACACTTGTGACATCATCCAGTTACATCACAGGGAAAAGGGGGACACTGGGAGTACAGCACTGTATATACAGACAGGGTGGTAAGGATCAAAAAAGCTCAGACAGTCCAACAGAGACCATGCACACCATTTTAAAAATGAAATTAGAATGGACTTCACCAGAAGCCATTCCTCTCTACCACACGTAATATTGATGTGAACGTCTCTGATTAAATAATCCTGCTATTAGGTAACTTTTCAAAAGACCCCTTTCTGGCTCAAAACGTATGTACACTTGACCTCAGTCCAAAGAAGATAGTCCCATCTCTATGGGTTCAGCTGCTTTCTCCTTCTTGACTTGTAGAAACAGATCCCAGCTGGAATGGGTCCCTACATAATACAGCAACAGCTGCTGCTGGCCTAATGCACTTTGTCCACTGCTCAACATGGACACCATGCTCTCTCCAGTCAAACCTTGCTGCACAGGGTCAGGCATGGCCTCTCTGGTGGGTTGTTGCTAGAGGGAAGAACAGGGACCACCGCTGCCTTGTCTGTGGATTGTGGAAGTAGGAGATAGTACATGATGAGACAAAGGGCTGGAGAGCGAACACAGGAATGGTTTGGGATGAAGTCCATTTTTTTCTGTGAGCCAGATGGGACTCTCATTCTTGCTACTGAGTACCAGCAATGGTAGACATTTCTTCAGAAGTGTGTGCTAATTGGAGCTTTTAAGTCATCATCAGCTCTGTTTTATTATATCTAGTCATGGTGAGCACCAAACTGTCTGACTGTGCAAGACAGTCACAACCTTAATGACTCCACATATCAAGGACTAAAACATGGCTGCAGCTAAATGCTCTTTCATGGTTTTGGAGTTTTTTCATTCAAGTTTAAATGAGTTATGGCTGAGGCAACATCATTTTATTTAATCCTGGTTGTTAATCACTGAAATTTTCTTTAATTAAAGCCAGATCCTGATGCTGTTACTTCTGTTGAATCAACACGGAGTCAGAGCGGTGACACAGGGAGTAAAGAGTGACACAGCTTGAAGCTGGACTGTAGATTATGAATTCCTCAGGGGTTGTGAGTCTCATATCGCTCACCTGTGAAGTGCCATGGTGCTGTACAAACAATAAATAAACACAATTTTTCATCTTCCTTTTTAATTTTTATTGTCTTACAGACTTGGATAAAGCAGCGTTTCCCTCTGTAATAAGAGCAATAATGTCCCAGACTGTCTAGGAGTTACACAGACAATATTATACACCTGATTTAGCTAATTAACAAAGGAGAAGCCACGCTGTGAATGCAGTGTTTGCTTCCCACTGGCTTCTTACATGCTGTGCCTATCAAAAGAGAACAGCAAACATGTGTAGAGAAATTAGAGAAGCCTCTTTGATTGTGTGGACTTTCTAGTAAGTGGCACTTTGCATTTTGTAGATCAAGGTCTGGAAATAACACTGGCAGTAATTATGCACATGTGGCATGTCACCTTGATGCACTGGTATGGAATTGAAAGGGAGAACAAATTTACATAACTAATCACTGACAAACAAGATAAAGTGATTGCTATTAGCAAGTTAACTTTTCTGTACAATTACCACCCTGTGCTGTCTGAGATACCCCACCTAGTATCTCTGTGAAGAACAAGGAGGGCCTGCTGTGCTTCAGATATCACCACATTGCCTTTTTTATGGCAAATCACAGAATATCCTGTTAGCTTACTTTTTATCCTTGGCTGTGAAATTTGGAATCATCCCATGGGAAGAAGCAGAGAGAACAAGGCTCTCTCCCTCTGGCATACGTGTGGATGGAGATGATGCAAAAATATAAATAGTAAAGCTTGGTGGATGGTCTTAAAAACTGGGCTTATTCAGAACACAACTCATGGGGGGCCCAAACCAAGGGGTGTTTGCAAGTTTTATATGAGTTTTGAATTTGGATTATTTAATTCTTTTCAGGGTTTAGGATTTAATTCTTTTCAGGACACATTTCCATGCTCTCTTCTGCAGCTATTAAGCCTGGAAACACTCTGTCATTAGTCCTGGAATTTTCCAGTTGGTAAGTGGGATCCTGTTGAGGTAGTAGCATTAAATACTGTGAATCTCTTCATTAAACTAGTCATTCTTCACAGGAGTCTGCTCCTCTTTGTCAGCTGAATGTCTCTTGTCTCAGGCAAACATACACACTTCTCCTTGACAAGAAAGTGACATAAGTTGCTGTGTCTGGAAGCGGATCTGTATGACTCCTTAGATCACAGATAGGATCAGTAGACCAAGAGCTTTAAAAATGTAGTCTCAGATCAGTGACACCCTTTTCTCTGGTTCACAGAAGGATCAATGAAGCTGTTCCCCAGAGTGAAGCAGCTGGAAATAGTGCAAGGTTCTCCTCGAGTCGTATAGCTACATGGCAAGGTCTGAAGAGGCACATCTTGGTTCAAGGGATTTCTTGGTTTCCATTGCTGGGGCGGGGAGATTTTGCTCTGCAAATTCTGTCTCATGTAAGGGCTGGAGGAGAGCTGACTGTAAAGATAAGCTGAGGATAAACAGAAGCAACTTCATGAAGTCTTTCTGAGCCTTTTTTTATTTCTCTGTTTTTATTTATAGCTTTGCTCAGAGAAATGGGACTTTCAAACCCCTTCTTTGAAAATAAAGAGAATCAAGCCAAAAATATTTAATTAACTACACAATAATTTTTCTCACTTCTATCTGGAACATTACTCAAAGAAAGGGAAGACAACTGTGCACAATTAACACAGACAATGCCATATAATTGAAAGACAAGAATTGAGTGAAAAAAATAAATAGTGGAGATGGATAAAAGGTCCTACTTGACACATAAAGCCACAGAGAGAAACCAGAGGATAAGGCTATGGTAACACATCCCCACTGTGGCTTCAGTTAGTGACATTTGGGCCTGAAGATTGTGTCTGAAAAATGTGTTCATTAGGATAGCCTGGCTCATCTCACCTTCATGTCTGTTCAATGGTTCATTCTTCTTTGAGACAGAGTCATGTTGTCAAAGCTCCCTTAGTCTGGAGACTACAGAAGAGTACCAGTGTAAAAGGCATTTGTTATGTCAAGCTGGTAGTCCATCTTGTCCTGCATGCAACAATGCTGGACAATGACTGCAAAAGCAGTGGCCTTTTCTGCTGTATGAGGGGCAGCTGCCCTGCCCAGGGAGCCTGTTGTGCCTCTGAGTTGGAAAGTAAGCTCTAAAAGACACTGACATCATAGTCACATGTGACTCCACTGACTTAGAAGTTTTACTGCAGTGGTGTGCAGTTCAGGGAGTGTGTTCTATCTGGCATACAGAGATGCTGTCCTGACCCTATGTGGTGTGGCTGAACTGGAAGCATCAACTCATGTGCACATGGTGACCACAAAGCAGGATGTGCTGGGCAAGCTGAAACATCATAGCCCAGAAAAGAAGCAGAATGGTCAAGTGTTTTCTGATCTAGGCAGGGAATTTCCCCCAGGATAGCAAGGGGAAGTTTTATTCAGTCATTTTCAAGAGTTTAGGATCACTTTGTGTAGGATGATCACTACAAGCATTAATGTAATTGAGGTTTTTCTGATGGATGGACTCTTGCTCTCCTCTGGACTGATTTCTACTGATTTCAGAGGTGGGAGAGCTCTGGAGAATTAAGGAAAGATCATTAACTTTTGGTAGGTTTGGATGATCACGGCAATGGGGAAAATCTGTATTTGTCAGTAGTAAGAAAGGGGTGACTTGGGTTTATATAAAATTTATGTCAGGAGACATTTTGTCTTTATTGTACAACAAAGAGAAGAAATGAGGTCTATGTAGAGGACATACACTGACAGTGATTTAAGTGATTCTTTCTGGAAATGACCCCACCCCCTGGTTTCTTGGATGAACCATTTCTCAAAGCAGAAAAGAAGGCAGGAAACAGATAACAGAATAGAAAGTCAGTGTGACATCTGTCTTGCATGTATGCTTATGTTTCACTTTCTGATCTGCGAGTTTTTCAGTCACAAAATGACTAAATTTCAACAAGTTCAAATCATGCCTTGGATCATCCTATGCAGCAAGTTGTTTACCCACCATATTTCAGGCAAGTAATTTCAATATTGACAGATTGGCTAAAGCCCAAATTTGATATGCTGTTATTAGCATATTTTTACTGTTTCTGTGCTTACAAAGGAACCAGAACGTTCCCTGGCAGTCAAGGCTAATAAGTATGCAAATCATGATCTGTGCTTATAGGCATGCTTTTTTTTGGTACTCAAATCAGTATGCCAATTTGGCACTCCCCTTTCTGATCAGAGATAAACAGAGCCGCAGGGATTAGGGTGACAGATAATTTCTCCTGAAAACCGTCTGGGTTTTGAAACATACAGAACTGTGTTTAATCCCTCTTACTCTGCCGAGTGGATTTGTTATAGGAGAAGCTACTGACTGAAGGGCTACTACACAGGTCTCTGTGCCAGAATATGTGAACCCATGAGGCTTTCTACTTTCTTAAGGTCACTTTTAAGCTTATATCTTCAAGAGCTAAGAAACAGCTTTGTATCTAATGATTTTAGGGCCTGAAAGGAGATTTACAGTACTAAGGATCTGTATGTGAAACAAGATCTTAGCACCATCAGTGATCATGGGTAGCATGCATATATTTCTCAGACTCACATACTCCCTCTCTGTGCAATCTCTTGAGTCATGACCTTCTCAGTATGATGTATCACACTTCTTCAGTAGCTCACATCTCTTGCGTATCCCCTCCAGACTACTCCTTGTATTGCTGAGCTCTGCCACAGGAATCTGTGTGACTGGAGCATCGCTTTGTCATAAGGGAAATGACATCACCTTTCCTGTTCCTTCAATGTAGCTTTTTAACTGTAGGACAGGACACCTACTCCCCTCCTTCAAAAGAATGCTTTGAGAGTGGACATGTAAAAACCAGCAAGGCATTTCGACATTACAGCAGCGGAGGTGACTGACATGCATAAACAGACAAAATTATACCAAAGGATACTAAAGAAGATCAAAAGGAAAACTTAAGACTCCTTTCATGTTGCAGGTATTTCTTTCTCTCAGCTTCAGACAGTCCATCATGTCTCACTAGCCCTTTGTTATCTGTACCAGACTTCTCTTTGCTTACAGTAATAGCTGCTGTTTAAGTCCCACAGCATAACTCTTTTATCTCAACGAACACTCCTTTGAGAGCATCAGCAAAAGGGCTGCTAAGCATCATCCCTGTTGAATGCAAATGGAAGTCTCTTCTGTGTTTGAATATCAATGTGTTTGTTCTTGAATCAGTCCATGTAGTGGATGATTTGGGAACTTCTTTGTGTGTGCCGTTGCTGATAATTCCTTTTGTAATTCTTGTTATTGTCTTCTCACTTGGAGTGCTTGAATGTGCAGCTTGCTTTCTGTTGCCCATTTTTACCTAGAGAAGTAAAACGAGCTTATTTTGTTTTTATTTCTTAGTTTATTTTGGGCTAGATGCAGGCCTTCCTTGCCACCTTTGGAAACCCCCTGAACTCACTGGAGAAACAGCCTGTAGAGCAAACTGGATTGTAATATATGAAGAAAAGCAAAAATAATTGGTGCACAGGAAGACCTGAAGTTGCCTGCACCCTAGGGGTATGCCAGCTCAGATGATGCATCTTTAAAAACTTGATAGATGTTTCCAGCTGCCAGGGTCTTGCCAAACATCTGGCAAGGCCATGTGCCAGATCAGGACCATGTGGGACCTCACAGGACCTTAATTGTCCCTTGTGATTTGTAAATTGATGAAGGTCTGATCTTGGATTTGTGAGTCCTGATCTCTGTTTTCTGCTGTGTGGCAGATGTACTGGGGCTAATCATTTAATCTCTGTGGGCTCTGTTTCCCTTCTCTAAAAGGGGTGCATTTTGTACTTGCTGTGAGAATAGGTAAAGGAATTAAAACACTCAGATATGATAAGGAAAAAAAATGATACCTTATGCTAGAAAATGTTTGAACAAAAAAAATTAAAACCCAAGAGAAACGTGAAGGTACAGTTCTTAGTGAAGACATAGAAGGGATCATTGAGATAAAATAAGTAAAAAAGTGGAGCTTTTGGAAAAACAAAACATGAAAAACAATGCCCGCTGCTGCAGAAGAAAAAAAAAAAAAGGATTCCATCTGTGGAATTGTGGCTGAATATTCATTATTTATCCCATGTCTCTTAGATGCATGGACTCCCTGTTCAGTCACAATATTAATAAATGGCCATATAAAGGATTTTCATCATGCTTTTAAGAAATGTACACAGGAAAATTTACAGCAGACTACCCAGATGTCTCCCAAGACAAAATGATCACATCTTGACTAGTCTTGGGACATTAATACTTGATAGAAAGTGGACAGTGGCAAAAAAAAAAAAAATGTTCTCGACTATGTGTCAACTGCACTTAAAAAGCAGCCTTCAGAACAGCCCTAAGCCAGGACTCCTTCATATTCATCCCACTCTCCCTCCAGCCACTCCTGTACATATGGCTGACCATGTCTACTCAGGCATAATCTGAGCTCTCCAGGCACTGTGCTCTCCTTCACTCATGCTTACAGATTTGGCATACAGTGTCTATTTTACCAGGCACTACAGACATATTCTCTGGCTCTAAATCCTATGGAAATATTTCCAGGGGGCTCCAGCAGGCTCTAGATCAGAAAGAGCTGAAAGAGCCAATCTCATAACCACTTTCGGAAGTACATCACTGTTATTTATGTTCTGTCTTTGAAAGACATGAAACTTAGACTTCAATATATCAAATACAGGAAGATCTATCATATCCATAGATAAGTTATTTGAACAGTTAATCAGCCTGACAGTTTCTGTGTCTCATTAGGAGAGTGACCTGGTCCAGTTTCAGTTTCCAGCTGGCTCCCAACATGTAGTTCTCAAAGGCTGCCTGACACTTCCCTGGGTAGATATTTGTAAACTGTGATCAAACAGACTTTTAACTTCAGACAGAGGTAAACTAAATATAATTTGGGTCTCTTGGAGGAATTAAGTGTATTACATTGAGAGATATTTCTAGGTCTCCCAGGGTGATCTTTTATCCCCTCTTTTCAATTTTTCAACTTATTTTGTGAAATGTGGAAAACAAGATGGACCTAAATATTCCAAAGGCGGTCTCAGGACAGCCATTCACAGAAACAAAGTTGTCTCCTTACTCTTCAGTGAAATCCTATTGCTCATCCATACCATGTCTGTATCTAAACTAATAGCCACAGCATTGCACTTTGGAGTACCTCTCAAGTGTCTGTCACTGCTCCTAAACTAGTCTGAGGCAATGTACATTCCAGCATATATGACCCACAGCTGGCTGAGTGGAAGGCAGGCAGAAGCATTGTATTAGCTTGATGGAAGTTGATCCTCATTATTTTCATGTTATTAGTGGGTAGCACATGTTTCTGGGTTTCTGATGTTTTGGGGTTTTTTTAAATTATTTTATGGCACAAACTTATTTTAAAGTCCTTTTCAACCCTTGGCAAGGCAAAGGTTCTCATCTCTTAAGCTAAATCTTTGTGAGGTTCATCATTGTCTCCACCACTGTTTTGAGCTCTCTGTGATATGGAGACCCTCATAGGGATTTTTTGGGATGCTCTGCACCCTCAGGGCTATAAGCATTTTTTTTCAGCCATTTTAATAACTAGATAAGAGTAGAAACTAAGCTATAATTACAATGTGATTTACATGCTGACTTTTGTAATGGCAAGTCTGTTCAGTTGTGAGCAAAGTAGTAACTGCATTAAATAAGGAGTCTTTTGCCCCAGAGAAAAAGGTTAATTTTTCACAGTTTGTCTGTAGCAGTAGCTGAAAGTGTCCTCCATCCAAGTCCTCCATTTGTACACACACCGTGGGATATTGCTACATAAAGAATTCCTGATTCAGCAAAATATTCCAACACGTGCAGCTTTGAACATTCTTGAGGAAGTATTTCTGCAGCAACAGAAAAAGTGTAGTTCATTGAAGCAACAGTTGGCAAAAGCAGGATAAAGGAAGATGAGATGCATGAAAAAACAATGTAAAAACAAATAAAAATAAATATTTACCTGCTTGAATGGGAGCAGGCTCCTAGGAAATGATGTATAGATGCTGGATTGGACACCTGCTCCAGAGGAACCATGCAATGAGAGGCAATAAGTAACAGATCTGAGATTTCCTATGTGATGACCTTCTAAATGTACCTACAGAAAATAACCTGTTCATAGCAGCATACGGTCCCCAGAGGCTTTATGGCTCCTTACAGTTGCATCTGTTGCTGGTTGAACAGCACAGGGCAAAGAAAGAGAAAATGTTCCTTAGAAATGTTACTCCCACTTGGCTATTGCTTTTAAAAGGTGTTTCTGTTAGCCATACTGAAAGCATGCTTGGGAAAAGATTTTGTAAAGCATTTTTACAAAGCAAAGGATATCCATGTGAACATGCAGTGGAATTTTAAATCTCAGCTAAGGCTGGAAACAATGCAGAATGTTACCCTGCACGTTTAAACTGCAGGTAAAATAAATCTTTTGGTAACCTTCCTTATTTGTCTGAAAAAGGATCTTCTTCATCTGTGATATGAGCAGCTGCTTCCTTTTAGTATTAAGGCTTCTCAAATCTTCAAAGTCCTGGAACATATTTTGTCATACATCCATAATAACCCACAGCTTAGACAGAAAAAAAAAAAAAAAAAAAAAAAGCAGCTTCAAGCCCAGATAGATATCAGATACCAAGATAAGTTTTTTTCATATATTTTGAATAAAGGTTATCTGAAAAAGGTGGACTTGCCTTTTTCCTGGTTACATCTGCATTGACTATAAAAGATTATAAGCTATGCCACTGCTGTTACTCTTTTCTTTATTTCCTCTTTTTTTCCCCACTTAGAAAGAGTATAAATAATTAATAAATAAACCTAAATACCAGAGTACATTTCTTCCCTTGTTAAAGCACTGAAAATCAGTATGTGCTTTACAACATGAGAGGAATTGAGAGAATCCCTGGTACCAGAACCAGCCGTAATCATGGGACACCAGAGAACCCAAATGATTTTACATCAGATGTTGTCTAGTACTTCATCTGGAAGCCTGCTTCCATCTTCTTTTCCACTATTAAGGGTCATGAAACCTTGGACATTTGTGCACATTCTTATCATTAAACAAGCCTTGTCTAATGAAAATGCAAAATGGTTAAGGTGAAATGTCTGCGTAAGCCTTCCCAAGATGAAATTGTAGCCTTGACAGTCAGTCTTCCACTGATTCTACCGAACCTAGAACAACAGCTGGGTGTGTTAAGTCAAGTCACGGGTTTCAAAATACTTTAAATACTTTCTCAAAAGTCCTTTTGCCTGGAAAAAAAGAGTCAATGGTAGAAGTAAAATCAAAACCTCAGTGCAACCACACACATCTGCAGCAAATCTGTATTACCAGTCAGCCAGGGTGGGTGCATGGTGCTGCACACTGAGCTGTACCAAACAACTTCTCTCCACACACCACATTCCACAACCACAGCAACTTATACTGCTTTCTAAAAAAAGACCAAGAAGCACAAATGAGTGCAAACAAGCTGAGCACACCACTCTTCAGCTGCTGCATCTTGTGTTCCCATCTTCAAATAGTTCTGCACTGTATTTAGGAAGCATCTCCCAGCTGATGATCTTACTCAAAAGCACTCATGAATTCAGGACTGCAAAACTCTTGGTGCAGTTAAGTACAATTACTCCACCACTGTTTTTTCTCCTTTCTTCTCTAAATACACACAAAAAAAGGAGACAAATTAATCATCAAGTTCTCCCACCTTTATTTAAGTTGAACAGGTCTTTTGTCCCTGAATAGTCATCTGGATTTCTCCTGGCTGAGCACTGCACTGCGTAATTTGGGAAAGAGGAACAGATGCAGGTATGAAATTATTTCTATTAAGACATGATAACAGACACAGAAATAAAATGTACTGGCCCTCAATTTGCTATTCTGAAATTGTTGTTAATCTATCCAATGGGACTTTTCTGCTCGGTTATAGCAGTAGTACGCTTAGCAAGGTTTTACATCACCTTTCACAAATCTACCATGTCAACCCAATCCAGAGCAAATTTGGCCTTTTTTGGTAGGTTGGTATACCTTTTCTAAAAACATGATGGTGAAGTTTGTTTCTATGCTTTAAAGACAGGAAAGAAATGGTAGTGTTAGATTATCTACGGTTTATCACAATTTCCAAAGCAGGAGCTCTCTTTCTCCCAGTGCCGTCTCCACCTTCCTAATTAGTGCTGAAAGTGGTACAAAGGAAAGCTAGACTTGCCTGGGATGAGTTGATAACATCTATGTATAAGTTGATGATGGTTTTGGTGGTTTTGAGGGATTTTGTCTTCCTCAAATATGTAAGACCTTAGTATTTTACCTGCAAAAGTCGAACCAATAGGTAACTTTTTTCTACTACAAGTGTTTCCCTGGAAGAGCTAGGTCTTTTTTCGGATTTTCATGGATTATGTATTCACCTTGCTCAATTCTTCCATTCCTCTCTCAAAATGTATTACAAAACATGGGAAAAAAATGTTCCCAGGTAATTTACAGAGGCTCTTTATAGTTGCTCAGTGCTGCTAAACAATTACTGTTACTTGGCATGTTGCTGTCTTTTTCCTTCTAGAAGTAAATTCAATAGCTGTTTCAACAGAACGGGGCTGGTTTTGGCAGCTATATGACCCAGATACAAGCCTCGGTTTGAGTGTATTTTCAGCATTGCTATCTTGGCTTATCTCAGGGTTGGGAATCTGTAGCTTTCTGTAAGCATCCAGCTGCAGTGGAGTTAGGCAGCTGGAGTCCTGGCTTCTTGCTTAGGGCAAAACGTTAAGGGCCAAGCTGCATGGAAAATGCCCTTGGCAACTGCTCAATGGAGGAAGGAGAGGAAGGAAGGCACTAATAGTGGGTAAAACAGATCCTGGAAATAAGGAAGGAAAGAAGGACTTGCTGCACCTGATCTGGGGAGATGCTTGTACTGCAGGGGCAGGGTTATCTGAATAAAAGGGTTTGGGTTTGGTTTCCAGCTTTGCTTTGGGATCCCTCTTATCTTGGCAGAGCACAGGGCAAACAGGCGTAGCATAAAGCTCCTTTCTGCTCTCAGTCCCAGGCCAGGCAGCTTTGCAAACTGTAGGATAGATTAAGGGGGGTGTTAACAGGGGGATTTGCACCATCCTGCTTTCACCACCTCTTAGTCTGAGGAATGGCAGTGTCCTGTCAGAAGGTGATTTAGAGCAGGGCTGGGTGCTGACCTGGAAGTCTGCGCTCTGCTCTGCCCACAAAGGACTCCTCAGGGACATGAGCCAGCAAGTTGAGTGCCTCTAATGGGACAGTGTGTTCATTTTCCTGCCTCCAACTGCTGCCTCTGCCAAGGATATGCCAGCATGCTACACATTGCTCATTATACTGAATTTTGTAGGCTGGAAGAAAGGTGGCTGTGCCAGCTTGTTGTCTCCTAAGAAAGTTCCTGTGTCATGGGGAGTCTCTGACAGCTTCATTTGGGCAGCTTTGTTTGTTCTCTGTGCCACATTAGAAGCACAAATGAGTGGAAACTGGGCCAGCTATCCAACCTCCAACATATTATCAGGGATAAGCCAGTTACAGTGACACTGACCCTGCATTTTCTGACTAACACAAGAGGTGGGGGTTGGCATGACTCAGCATCACCTCCACGTTCCTTACTGTGTTGCAGGTTGTGTCCAGCAAAGCTGGGGAGGAAACCTAACAGATGACAACAGTGCAAACAGATTGAGAGGATCATTGTGGAGCTGGAAAATAATTCCAGGTATTTCCAAATCCAAATGTCTACATAACAGCCACAATGACTGAATCAAGAGAGCCTGTTGGCTGCTGGCTGTTGGTTCTCAAACACTGTTCTTATTGTATCTCTCTGGGTCACTTTGGGCAACATTTACCATTATCACAGAGGCTCTGTATGAAGAATGCACACAGCTGAAGAGCTCAGAGCAAGTATTTACTATCTAACATGCACAGCTGACAGCTAAGAAAAATGAATGGCTCTAGGTGAAGCATTCATATGGTCACCACCATATAGCACCTGTCTGTATGTCTATAGCACCAAGTCTCATGATGGCCTCAGCTTCCCAGCTAGGCAACATGCCAGCAGTTCGTCAAGGGCCCACAGGAGCACTCAACACCTTGAGCCTGTTCTTTGGCTCCGTTTTCTGTTTTGGTTTTGTCTTGTCTACTGTGGGTTGCTCCCTTCCCACACATCTATCTGACAGTCTCTGGTAGTGGACACGCACAGGAAATTTCTGCCTAAGGATTTTGGAAAATCCAATCTTTCATTCTGTGGTTTGAAGTCATCAGTTATGGGATATGAATAAGTACAAATAATTCTTTATGGCTTGTATGATATGCACATTTCCTCACCAGCTAACTCCTCATCCCCTGAACACTGCAGTAATCAAGGAGGTGAACACTTAATAGTTTGGAAACTGCTCTGTTACGTACTGATGGATCAAGACTCCATCACTTTCCATTAAAAGTGTACTTGGTAATACACCATTCAAAGGCAATACACACCTAAATTAAGCCATCCCTCAAGCAGGGCTTTCCTAGTTAAGGTTCATACTGGATAGAATGTACTTTATTACAGGTCCTCATTCTCACTTATGCATCCCATCCACACACCTCTCATTTGTCTTGGAGCAGTTGCTGCTCTTTGCCTGGTGATTGAAGATGGGTAGAGGAGGGAGGAAGAAGAGGTGCAACTACCCTACACAACCCTCAGATCCTAAAGTCTCAACATACCATGCAACCATCCATTCCCTATGCCCTACCATTAGCTCTCTTGACTCGACAGTTAAACCCCAATTGCCTGGTCTTGTGATCATCCCTGGGAATAATGAGTCACTGATCTTGAAGGGACATTTCGTCCCAGCAAAGGCATATGCTTACATTGTTGTCAGTACAAGATGTTTTTCTACTCTTGATGCAGCCCAGGATGCAATTGGCCTTCTGGGCTGCAAGCGCACACTGGCTGCTCATGTCCAGCTTCTCATCTATCAGCACCCCCAAGTCCTTTTCTGCAGGGTTGCTCTCTATCACCTCATCCCCCAGCCTGTACTGATAGTGGGGATTGTTCCTGCCCAGGTGCAGGACCCTGCACTTGCTCTGAGTGACCTCATGAGGTTCACCTGGGACCACCTCTCCAGCTTGTCCAGGTCCCTCTGGATGACATCCCATCACTCTGGTATATCAACAGCACCACTCAGCTTGGTGTCATCTGTAAACTTGCTGATGGTGCACTCAATCCCGCTGTCTATGTCATTGATAAAAATCTTAAGCAATACAGGTCCCAGTACGGACCACTGAGGGACACCTCTTGTCACTGCTCTCCATCTGGACTTTAAGCCAATGACCACTACCCTCTGGATGTGGCCATCCAGCCAATTCCTTATCCACTGAACAGTCCACCCATCAAATCCATATCTC
>JANIJG010003359.1:0-10599 GCA_024611175.1 Megaceryle torquata
GAAGGGCCTGGAGAACAAGTCTTATGAGGAGCAGCAGAGGGAATTGGGGCTGTTTAGTCTGAAGAAAAGGAGTCTGAAGGGAGACCTTCCTGTTTTCTACCACGACTTGAAAGGAGGTTTTAGAGCGGTAGGTTCTGGTCTCTTCTCACAAGTAACTAGGGATAGAACAAGAGGGAATGGCCTCAAGCTGGACCAGGGGAGGACATAAGGAAAAAATTTCTCACTGCAAAGGTTGTCAGGCATTGGAACAGGCTGTCCAGGGAGGTGGTGGAGTCACCAACCCTGGGTGTGTTTAGAAGCTGTATAGACGTGGTGCTTGGGGATATGGCTTAGTGGTGGACTTGGTAGAGTAGGGTTAATGGTTGGACTTGATAATCTTAGGTGTTTTCCAACCTTGATGATTCTATGATTCTGTGATCTTTAAGGTCCCTTCTAACTCAAGCCATTCTATGATACCTAGTAACACTGAGGAGTTTGTTGGCTTTCAGTTTTCAGAGTTTGCTCTCCATGCATAAGGATTGTGCTTCAACTTCCCTCTGTGTTCTGCAAGTTCTCTGTGCCTGTTCAATCTGTGTTTTTGCAATTTTCTGCAAATATATTTCCTAGGGATTTTGTTTGTCCTCATTCCAGAGCTGCTTCCAAAGGCTCTGCCTAAATTACAACAGGAAGGAAAACAGCTGGATATAGACAGACATGGGAGTAAAGAATCAGCAGTGACCTTTAATGATCAGTGTGGATATCTGTGAATTTAACATATCAAACATCTACAAGTGTCCATGTTTTCTTTCTGCTCTTCCTAGAAAAATGCATTAAATGAACTACAGTTTTTGCAGAAGAAAAATAGGGAAAGACAAGATTGTTTTTTTTCCAAGTGGAATTGTATTACTAAAAGAATTGCTGGATGAACAGAACAAGATCAAGCTCTGAGGGCTGCTAAGGTTGCTTTGAAAATATATATGGAAACTAAGCAGAAAAATGTAGCTCTAAGTCTAGTTCTGGGGAATGGGAAGAATGCCCAGACACTGGCAATCGGGGCAATGGGGAAGTTTCCACTGCTGAACAAAAGATGTGGGAGGAAGATTAAAAGTTAAGTTACAGTTCATTTGACTATTGACAAAGAATTGTCAGAGGCTGAGGTTTTGGTTTAGACATGAGAGCAGATCTGATACTGGATCCTTGAGCTTTCATCATGCAGTTTTTAAGAGCAGTGACAAAGGTGGCTGATGGCCCAGATTCTTGGTCTAAGATTTGGCTACAAGAGAGATTGATTAGGGACATCACGTACTGCACAGAAGTGGAAGTTTTGTTTGGAAAAGGTCTACATGGGATTTAAGGGGAGTTATTAGGATTAAAGGAGCATGCCTATGTCAATTAGATAATTCTCTCATGTCCCTAGCATGGTCCAAAGAAGTTGAATGATGAAAGTGAGGAGGAGTGATGTTCAGAGAGGCAGCCGTGCCTTTGTGGAAGACCAAGGAAGCAAGCTTGCAGAGCTCAAGTTGGCACAAATAACAGTAAAGGAAGGCAGGAAATAGGAACATGAAAAAGGTCAAGGGGAAAGTGTAATGGCAAGAGGAAAAACTTCTGAAAGTGGATGGAGACAGATAAGAGGAACTTGAATAACAATTTGGTCTCGTGACTTGTGGAAATCAGACTCCACAACCAGGACAGTTGTAAAGTAGGGTGTTTATTTGGTGCCGGACGCACAGGGGGCTGCCCCACCACAAACGTGCGTCCCTCGGGCCGTCTTGTGTAGCTTTTCTAGAGTTAAACATTTAATATTCAATAGGTTTCCCACTATGCATATGCATTATCTACCCCTGCTTCACATGCAGATGAGGTCTCCTCCCCTTTGAGCAGGTGCAGTATTTTTTGGTGGTGGTCGTCAGGGGTCTTGAGGATGAAGTAAGACATCTTCCTCACAAATAAACTTTTGGCCCTGGTCCCATGTGCATGCTCTGTAGGTTCTTGGCAGACCTTTAACCCCCCTCTTTGTTTTTATCAGAGCTGTCCATGCCTCATTCCTCCCCCTAATCCAGCAATGGTGTAACGACCCCGAAAGATAACGATGGTCTTACCTTTTCTTCTTGCTCATCCTAAAACTATGTGTTAGTTTCTCTTTCTCACATGTGGAGATGTCTCCATTGAGGAGAAGAATTCAATGTCATACACAAGTCTAACCACCTGCTGGAAATAAATTTGACTGTCACCTTTGTCTGAAAGAAACTGCTCAAGGAGTTTGCAATTTGGGTTGATTTTCTGGGGAGTGAAGAGCCATATATATATCTCCAATGTCCTTGTGTCATGAATGTATATTGTCCATATACTGGGAGAACACGTTGGGGTTGTGATATGCATGCATGGATGTTATAAAATCATGAATGCTGTGAGATTGGAGGGAAAAGCAATTTTTATTTAGTTAATATGTAAAGTGTCTTTAAGGCACCGACTCTCAAAGGATAGTTTTTTTTTAATTAGTGCCTATCTATTGTTTCACTCTTGTTTCACTATTGTTTTACTGTCTGACAGTAGCCTTTGGTTGAAGATTAAACTTGTCAAAAGTATAAAAGTTCAGTATTTCCACACAGGGGGTTGTGTCTGGATGACAGACTTTAAATATTTAGGTGCTTTAGCAGTTCTTATCTGTCCATCTGCTGAAAATCCAAACTGAGCATCCTTTTGCTATAGTGACCCAGTGCTCTGCTTTTTAGTGTGAGAGAACAGTTGCTGGTGGCCAGTTTTCTTTTCCTGACTCTGTTCTAGATTTTATTTCCTTTTTTTGTTTGATCTTGAATCTCATGAAGAAATTTGAAAGCATTTTTGATTTTTTTTTTTTTGCAACTCAGTTTCTGAAGAGCCTGTTGTGTCACAGCAGATAGAGGCACGTTAGAAGTTATTCTCTTAGCAAGTGAAGCTTTAATAGCTGATAAGTTCAGAAGGCTCACTAATGTGTGCCTAATTAAAGCACATTAAGTGATTTGGTTATCAAGTGTTATAATTTGTGGTCTTTTCTGACTGACATTTAGACAGCTTGTGGATGTTTTGAGTGTTCCTGCTTAAGCAGCTGCAATAGTTAAGTGATTGTTTAAGAAACTTGCACCTGGTTCTAGCTTCAGCTTCTAATTATTAGGTCTATTTCTGCTACTTACTGGCAAAAATAATCTAATCACATGTTCTTTTCACAGAATCATTAATGTTGGAGAAGACTTCCAAGATCATAGTGTCAAACTGTATATCTAACATTATCATGACCACTGAACCACCTCCTGAAGTGCCACATCTACACACAATGATGGATGGTGACCCCATCTCCTCCCTGGGCAGTCTGTTCCAATGCCTCGCCACTCTTTCAGTAGAGAAATTTTTCCTAATGTCCACCCTAAGCCTCCCTGGTGCAGTTTAAGCCCATTTCCTCTCTAGCTAACTGGGAAGAGAGAGCAACACCCACCTCAACACAACCTCCTTTCAGTTAGTTGTAGAGAGCAATAAGGTCTCCCCTCAGCCTTCTCTTCTCCAAACTGAACAACCCTAGGTCCCTCAGCTGCTCCTCCTAAGATGTGTTCTCCAGACCCTTCACCAGCTTCATTGCCCTTCTCTGAACTCACTCCAGCACCTCAATGTCTTTCTTACCCTGTGGCTCCCGAAACTGAACACCCACTACTCAAGGTGTGGCCTCACCAGTGCTGAGTACAGTTGGACAATCACTTTCCCTTCTCCTGCTGGTCACACTATTTCTGATCCAGGCCAGGATGCTGTTGGCCTTCTTGGCCATCCGGGTTCACTGCTGGCTTGTATTATTTGTTTTAGAGTAGCTACTGCTGTAGTTTCATGGTACTTGAGCCTCTGTCTTACGACTTTTAGAATAAGCTGGTGGGGTGGCTAGAAGTAAGCAGCAACTTTCTGTTAGGTAAGGTTTTTGAACTCAAAATGCTCTGTATTTTAAGCGTTTGCTTATGTTGTCTAGAAGCAGGGTGGGATGGGTAGTTGGATAGCAAAACAGTTTAACACATTCTGGTGTATGTGCTTATGCTGGGATTCTTTCCAATCTTTTTTTTTTTTTAGACTGCTCCTTTCTGAGGTCTCTCAACACTTGACTTTCTTTTGCTGGGTTGGGAGCTTTTTGATGTTTGGCTGTGACTTGGGGTGGGGAGGTTCCTGCTGCTTAGACATTTCCAATTTTCTCATTCTCTTAACTTTATTCTGTATTTACACTTCATTCTTGTTGCTTAACAACTCGTAAGAAACATGCCATTGGTAGTGAAAGATGTATTTTTAGTTCCATTAGGGTCATATACTTGAAAATATTTAGTAAAATATGTCTTTGACTGGAAGGTAGAATATGATATCTTGTAGCTGATGCTGTCCATCATTGTCAATTGCATAGAGAATCTCTGTCTGCAAAAGAAGCTCTTGTATTATCTCCTGTAAACTCCCTCAAATACCTGTTGACCTTTCTCTTCATCTTACTGTTTTCTTATGTTTGTCTCCAAATGTCACTTTCTGGAAGATGTGGAGCTGATCACACAGTGCTAGAATTTTTCATCTCTGTTGAGTTTGTCTATTTTCTTCAAACATTTAAATATTCTACTGAGTGACTGAAGGAAAGTAGACTGTCATTCAAACCTCCTTAATGATTCTAATTGGATTATAGTGCTGTGCAAATCAACAGCTTTTGGATGTTTATATAGCAATTCCTTCAGTGTAAACAGACGGGAGTTCAAAGCTTACTTTCCAGTTTATGGCTCTTTCATGCAGTTTAAGTCTAGAAAGAAATGAAGTTGGTGGAGTGAGCGAGCTTTTATTATTACTGTTGTGTGAAGCACACAGAACTGACCATTTAAAGCAAAAGTACAGGCAAAATCTTTATGGCATTTGATCTTAGTGGTGCAAAATTGTGAGGGTGCATAAAGGACATCACCAGTCACTCATTTCAGTGAGTCAGACTCTCTATCTACTCAAATATCACTTTTTTTTTTCACACTGGGTGATCGTGTCTCGGGCAGTGCACTTTAACCACAAATTTTGCCAAAGCCACTTCTATTTAGGAATAAAGAATGCTCATCGTAAAGCATCCTCTTCAAATTAGGTTAATGTGCTTATACCTTAAACATCTTTTTATTAAGGGCTGAGATAACCATTTTTCTTAAAAATTCACTTTGTGACGGCCGATCCTTTGCAAAAAGCATTTCATTATCTGTTAACAAGACATCAACAGACCTAGAGTTGGAAGGTAAAGGCTGTCACTTGCCTCCAGGAACTGAGTTTTGAAAATGAGAAATCTACCTCCAAAATATATTATCCTGACACTGAAGTCTTTAGATTCTTAAATTTTCAGTAACACTTGCTATTTCTTATTCTCTGTAAAGCCCTATCTTTGGCTCGTGTACAGCGAGCTGTCTCTTGGTGAGAATATGACTATGGGGAATGATGTTTCATTCTGGCAACCTCATTCTCTGTAGCTCTATCTTAGGCAGAGCCCTCTGTTAGCCTTGGAAAAGCTTTCCAGACTACAGATCTATGGTTTCAAATCTCTCAGCTGATAGAAATTTTCAGCTCCTTTTGGTGCTGAATTGAGCCCATTGCTGGCACAATAGAATGTGAGTAACTATTCCAGGAATACAGGGAAGGCATTTTCCTCCATAAGTGGGTCATAGTAAAAGTCATCCTAAATGGTATTGCTTGTATTTTCTCTCTTTAGTCTAACCTTTTGCCAGGTTGAAAGTTGTTTCTATGCTCAATGGTTGAAGGGGAGGAGGACTGTAACTGTTCAGCAGTGTCAGTGAGCTTGGATTTGACAGTCGAAGTGATGAGCCTCAGTCCTTCATTTTTTATTGTTTGGGAGAAATACTGATGTGGTGTGGGTCATACTGAGAAAAGCAGCTGAAGAACTTCAGTTTGAACACCTATCCCTCAATGCATCTGTTAAAAAATTGCAATGTATTTCTTGTGCTGAAATATCAAAAGGAAAGAATGTTACTATAATTTTAAGTGCAAACCTAATAGCACTTAAAAAAAAAAAAGACTTAATAAAACACTCTTTGTGTAACAGTGCATTTTGCTAAGAACATTTATGTTCAAGTACCATGCTTTTCCCTCTGTGTGCTATGCACATTGGCCTGCAAACTGGGAAATTGTTTCCTGAATGACATCAAGTGATTGAGAATACAATGCGTGCCTAAAAAAAAAACTCTCTAGTTGAGCTTTTGAGCCCGGTCTAAAGGCTGGAGCAAAGAGGTGTACAAATTTGAATGAAAAAATATCCTTGATGTTGGAGAAGAACGGTCAGGACTAGTGCACTGGGGGTTTGAACTGTGAATTTCTGGAACTAAAAGCTTAATTTATTGGACTTTGACTTCAGATCAGCTCTCCTTAGGCAGAGGACCAGTAATGTTCATAAACCTTGTGCAAAATGGACCAGTCTGGTGGGATTGCTCCAGTACTATTGTGTCATAGCTTTATGCAAGTTATCTGTTGTTAGCTTCAGTCTTTGATTGTTGTAAAGGTGAAACAGTGCTCTGTGATAGACACAAGACCATCTGTGAGATTAATAAAATCAATTCTGTTGTACTTGCAAAGCTCAAGATCTGTCCATAGCCCCAAATATTCCAACACAGCATCCCAGTGAATCACTTAAAACTTGTGTGAGTCTCTGGCATTGTCATCACTTTATCCCAGACTTTGTCCAATACTTTGAACAACCTTTTTGAGAAAAACATCCCAATTTCAATAGGTAGATTCCTGGTTTGTTGTTAATGTTTGGTTAACAAGTGTCAATCTTGTGTGTTTTTCCTGTAAATTTTGGATTGGCTTTTCATTGTGGTTGGACTAGATGATTGTTGTAGGTACATTCCACTCATCTCTTCTAATTTCACATCATACCAAATGGTGGTTGCTTCATTTCATCTGTACATTTTCAGTAAAAAAACCCAACATGTGATATGAGTCAAGTGGCTCAGTTCCTCCTAAAAACAGTTAGGCCAAGCTTGGGTTTTTTCATTTTTCTTTTGGGTTTTGTTTTTTTTTACCCTGGCTTGCTACTTGCTTTCTTTCCTCTCCATTATTCACTGTCTTCTCCCTAATGCTTTTTGAGGAAAAGAATATTTTTGCCCAGGGGAGGAAACAGGGAGGGAGTATGGGTTGGGGTTTTTTGTAGATAGTGCTTGTTTTAAATCCGTACAACTATTTTGGCTTGCATTAGCCATTGAGCAGCTTTGTATTTTAAAGAAGCTTGAAAAGGTTGAGAGTCTGATGTGTATCTTTCTGATGCTTTGCAATATTTTAGGACTGGAAGGGGCCATTTTTGTCTGTTGTCAGAATAACTACTTCTTTACCTCAGGCTTTAAAACACCACTCTTGATTTTGTGAGAGAATCTCAAAACTTTTACTGATCATTAAAAATCATGATGCAAGATTGTTCTTAGAACCAGGGTAATGTTGGTTTTGTTGACACAGGGAGTTTCAAAATCATTCTTTAATAAAAGCTCTTACATTCCTAAATGGCTTTATAATGAATTCTGCTTTAACTTTTGAGGTTTATGGACCGTAATGATTGGAACAATATGTTCTCAAATCAACACACAACATGCTGTGGTGGGGTGTGCAGCTCTTAGCTCATGTCTCATTGTTAATAAAAGGAATGGCTGCATTATTTTCTTCTTTTTTTGTGTAGCAGCTACTTCAGCTCTTGACACGTTGTGTGCATTGTATTTACTGTGCAGAGGACAAAGAGGAGCCTCGGTAATTGCGAGATGTGCCTCCACACATCCTGGAGTTGAAGTACAGGATGTAAGGGCTTTTCCTCCCTTCTTGAGGAGACAAGCAAAAGTGCTGAGAGAGAATCTAGAAAACCCTTAGGAAACATTCTTTTTTACAATAGTGTTGCTGATGTGTGTGCTGTTCTTTTGGGGTTCACGGCAAAAATAGTGTAGGATTGTGCACTAAAATAATTCAGTAAACTATTGGTATCATTAGAATTACTCAGAGTGAACCAACTTGGGATGGAGCTTCTGTTTTGAAGCTGGAGTTTGTTTATAAGCAATGTGTTTTTAGTCATGAGATGCTGACTAGCATTTGTGTCTCTAGAGAAGAAGAGGAACGTCTGAGAAATAAGATCCGAGCAGATCATGAAAAAGCTCTGGAAGAGGCTAAGGAGAAATTGAAGAAATCACGTGATGAGATTCAAGCTGAGATTCAGACAGAAAAGAACAAAGTAGTGCAAGAGTTGAAAAAGAAAGACAGCAAGCCACTGCCCCCTGTTCCTTTACCAAATCTTATAGGGATAAACAGTGGAGAACCAGCAGACCCGGATATACGAGAGAAGAGGAACAAAATTAAAGAGGTAAAGATGATGATGTGGTCCTACCCGTGCTTGTATCTGATAGCAGTTATTTATCTGGTGTTTTAACTGCTGTTTGCTTTTAAATATAAATCATAACAAGATGACAAATCTTTTTAATGAACAGTAAGCTGAAAGTACACATAACTATTAATGAACATCAGCATTATGGCATGTGTTTTCCTCGTGTCGGGGTGTTAATATTTCACTGGGTAACAACTTAAAAATGATTTTAAGGATTTCTTCAACTTAGTTGTATGGGATCAAAGGGACTCTGAGTTTGTCAGTAACACACAGAACACTGCTGAGTGCATCTTTAAGGCAGAGCCTTGTCAGATAGTCATCAGTCTTGTCAGATTCTATTCAAAGAATGGGCTATGTCAGCATTTCACAGGATATTTTTCAATGTTTAACAAGTGGATTGAAAAGGTAGTGGGGGGTGGGGAAGAGCTGCTGCTGCAATTTGCATCTTATCAAATTGTCATGTGCTTTTTTATATAACTTTTAAATGGGTCTAAAAACCTAGGAGTTCTTTTAAGTGGATTGCCTCACTGACCTCTGAAACATTAAAACTAAGATGCTGGCTGAGGCTTTTGGTTCTGTGGCAGCTTACACTATGGGAATTGCTGTTTCTGGTTTTAACCCTTTCTGCTCCTTTCCCTTCTTTGGCTGTGAGATCCGTTGGTCTCTTTTGCCCTGACAATGCCAATTTCTTCTTATTATTATTGCCAGATGTTTTTCTGAATCTGTACTTCTAACTACTATGGCAGAAACATTGTATAGCCTTCTTTTTCTTCCCTGAAATCTGTTTCACTTCATGCCTGAAGTTTGGGTTAGCAAGAAGGAGTGGCTCAGGCCAGAGGTAGGCAAGCACAGGCTCTGTAACTGAAGAACATGCAGGACAACAGCAGTTAAGTTACGTCAGCTAAATCTTTCTTTGACTTATAACTTTAGTTGAGTTAGCTCAAAAAGCAGGCAAAAATGTCCTATACCTGTCTTTGTAATAGGGAGGAATTTCAGCTGGAGTTTGGACTGTGCTGTGGGTAGATTCTGCAAGCTGGAATTTTACTTTGAATGTTAACGATGAGTAGATGACATTCCCTCATCAAATAATGAACAACTGTTTGATACATGATACATATCACTATTTAAATCTTCCAAGTAGCAAATCTTTCCCTGGAAGGTAGGTGTGCTTGTTGTGGTAGGGACTGCTGCAGAAGTTCTGTTGTCTGAGAAGTTGTGTGGGGAATATTGGACCCCCTGGACCTTGCTTGGTTAGGGCTGTTTCCCAAAAGATGGCACTGAATTGGGGATTTCAAAAGGCTCTACTGCTTTTCAAAACTGTGTCCTTGAACATTTTCAAGGAGAATATTCAGAGATTCTTGCTTTTCCAAATGTCTTCTGTAGGGTACAGATGAATGGTGAATGGTGAAGTCATGTAGTTGACAACATTTAACTTCTAACTACAGGATACTCTAAATACCTCTGAATTTGCTACTGATTGTCAACTCAATTTTATTCTACCCATTAAATCCACGTGATAGGAAAGTACTGAGCACAGCTAACAGTGAAGAGCTAGCTGGAAGAACTAATCAGCTGAAGTAAGAGTAGGTCAAGCTTGGAATTGGAGAGGGGGTTGAAAATTCCTATTTGCATTTCTGAGGTTGTTTGGTCAGAATGGAGACTGAGAGGAGATGAGAAGCTATAGGTTAACACAGAATGGCAATTGTCTCGGTGACAAGAATAAGGAGTAAAGTTTGGACAATTGTTGCTGACCTAAACCTGAAGTGTAGCAATTTGTGAGTAAGGAATCCAGGGTACTTGTTGAGTAATGATTACCAGGTAGTAGCTCTGGTGAACCTTAGCTGCAGTTGCCACAAATCTCATGCTATAATAGGCTTACTCCTGGTTTTGGTGATCGCCCTACCTGCGAGTCATTCTGACAAGCTGGGTTTTTCTAATTGCATAACTTGTTGATGGCTCCCATTGTGGCTTCTGAAGTGTAGCTTTTTATAATTGGATCAAAGATTTTAAGGGACTATGTATTAGGTGGTATAGTACTTCAGTTAGGATAATCAAACCTTTGGACTGAGCAATTTCTGGCAGAAGAGGACCTGGGGGATGCTGATTGACAAGCAACTGAACATGAGCCAGCAGTGTGCCCAGGTGGACAAAAAGGCCAATGTCATCAAAAATGGTGTGGCCAGCAGGAGAAGGGAGGTGATTGTCCCACTGTACTTGGCACTGGTGAGGCCACAGCTTGA
>JANIJG010003363.1:0-47858 GCA_024611175.1 Megaceryle torquata
CCCCGGGAATGGATCTCCCAGTGCCCACCCGGGACTCTCTGGGCTCAAGGCAGAGCCACGACTGGGGATGGACCCCCAGCTCCCACCAGAGACCCTCCGGGTACTGCAGAGTGATGCCCACCCACGTGTGAGTCCCCACGGGGGACATCTCCGTGCCTGTTCCAGGCCCCACTGGAGATGCCCAGGACTGGGGTGGACCCCAGGCAGATGGGGGACAGACAAACCCCAGATATTCCCTTTCCTCCCACACTGAGCAGGACCTCACCCTGCACGCAGCCCCTCAGATGAAGCTCATTGCCTCCAAATCCTCCCCAAACAGAGTAAGGCCCCTTTGACTCCCAGCTAGATCACCTCCTACAGCTGTTTCATCTCCACCACCTCCAGCTTGCATCCAGAGAGACCCCTGTGCGAGCCAACCCCATGAGCACTCACGAACCTTGGTGATCTCTGATGATTAGGGATGGACCTCCCTGTGGAACTCCTCTGTCCTGTAGAGCAACCAGAGCCTACACATGGTCCCCCAAAACATCCCATAGCATCCCTTAACTGGAGAACTCCCAAGGAACAAACGATAGGACAAGAGGAAATGGCCTCAAGTTGCACCATGCAAGGTTTAGTTCGGACATTAGGAAAAATGTGTTCACTGAAAGTGTTGTCCCTTTGCACAGGCTGCCAGGGAAGTGGTTAACCCAGCACGGCCAAGACCACCATTAAACCGTGTCCCTCAACACCACATCTACACATCTTTTGAACACCTCCACATGTGAACAACCCGTGGATCCAAAGGATCCCTGCTGGCTAACGGTGACTTCTCATGACCCAGATATTTCACTGGGACGATGAAGACATCAGTTTGGAGTGACTCACGGGTATGTGACAGGCAGAAAGCACCTGAACACATTCCAAAGCGTGTGTAGTGGCATGGCCATCATCTGAGTCTCTCCCTGAGTGATATCTTGTTCTGGGGGATTACATGGAAACTTGTGCATTTTAGGTCAAAACCGAAGGAAAAGCTCAGAAGGAACCATCCCTGGAGCAGACAGGGCTTGGTTGGGTTGGGTGAGGCTGTGCCTGAGGAAGCTCTGCCAAGCGCAGGGCTGCCTATGGTAAGTGCTTCGTTACATGTGCTGGGGGGAAGGTAAAGCCCCGATTCACATGTTTGTACCTCCCAGTCCTGGCCAGGAATCCGCACTGGTGCTGAGCAGAGAGGCACACGGCCACCCTGGGCTCTGGTGGTGCAATGAGTTGGGGGGGGGCTGCCCACTGCTGCCTATGGGGCAACCTTTCAGGAAGGTCTGAAACCATCTCAGCCCACTGCTGTGCTCATCCCTTTTCCTTTGGGGAAGTTCATGCCATCTCCTGTGCTGGGCTGAGGGCTGCAGGAGGATTCCCAGGGAACACAAATGGCTGGCTGGCCTCTGTCTGCTGAAGGCAAGAGACAGCACAATGTAGGTGCTAAGGCTGCCCTGGGTCAGATCCCGGACTTGGTCCAGCCCATGCAAGGCTTAAGATCCTGCCCAAGGCCAAACAAGCTTTTGCCTGGCCAGTAGCCAGGGGTTCACAGTTCTTTGCTCCCCTTCTCAGGAAAAAATGGGGACCAACAGAGCAAAATACAACCTGTACTTTCCTGTTTCTCCCCACAAAAGAATGATAAAGTCACACGCTTCACCAGATGGGGTGGGATTTCTGAGGTCTGGGGAGTAAACTCTCAGAGGGGGAGCTGTTCCAGAACTGCTGTTTGGAGGTTTCCTGCGTCTTTCAGACCAGTGGTACTGACCAGTTCTGAAGATGAGCACTGGCCTGGAAAACCTCTTGTTCCTAAAATATTCACACCGAGGGGAGGGACAGTTGGAAACGCTGGTGGGGGCTTTTGTTTCAATATGTGGAGTACTCAGTTACGGTAGGACACAGACGTATGTTTACTTCCATACCGGGGCTCCATGGGGCTGCCCATCAACACGGCATCTGAGCACCTTCCCAATAAATTCAAGAGTACTATCAATGCTCCTCATGGGTTTCATCAACTCTGGCATTTCCTCATTTCCACAATAATCAGAATTTCATGAATGAAATAAATGAGCAAGGGTTGCAAGATGGAGACAGGAGAGAAATTTCCCCGTTGACTTTAATGTGGAGTTAGCAGCAGCTGAGTTCAGAAGGATTTACATATGACATCCATATGAGCACCACAGGAATTCAGTTTGATTAATATTACAATGGAAACGAGCCGCAGAAATGGTTTGCCATTTATTATGAAGTGGTGCCAAAAAAACTCCAGCGCATTTGCAGTCTGGTTTGGGCCAGCTCTTGCAGAGCACCAGCACGAGAAACAACTGGGAGCTAACGACTACAAAAGGCCACCCCCTACCCTGATACATGTGGTGTCAGACGCGCCGGAGCAGGACCTTCAGAAGGAGAGGCTGGAGGTGAATATAAGGCAACATGGCTGGAAAGGAAACCTCCTGTTGTCCGGATTTCTCCCCTCCCTTTTCCTCCCTCGTTAGTGCCTCTTGGCAATCCAGGACCAAACTTCCTCCTCCGCTGGTTCCCACTATTTGCATTGTTCTCGTTTTATCACTGACTTCGTTTTCTGCAAGAAATTGATCCTGAATCTGGCATGGGTGGTGTAAATATAGACTGTGTTCTGCTAGGAAAAAAAAAGGTAACATCCCATAGTCCGTGACCTTCTTACCCTGAATGTGGTATTTCATAAAGAGGTGAATAATAGGGCAGAGGGATGGATGCACAGGATGATCTAAAGGAACATATGCACACAGTAATCCTGGCTCTCTCATTGACATGTTTTTTGACCTGACATCTCCCTTGAAGAAAGGAGGTGAGAATCTCCTCCTGTGCCTTGAAAAGGCAGGAGGAAAGGTTATTTACAGAGTTTAAAGCCCTGATGAGCTGCAGATCACCTTGCAGGACCTCCCGTACGTTCCGTTTCCCAAAGCAAGCTCATATTGAGACCAGCTGTTGAATTTACCTGCAATATGTCCTCTGAAAAGTGTCCATTCTGAAAACTTCATGGGCTGGAAAATCACCTTTGTGAATACAAGTAAGCTCTTCTGGTAGTGGGAAATTGTCTGGCTTGGTGAAGAACAAATTCTCTCATTATAACACATTTCATTTTCTTCTATTTCTGATAGCTCTTTTCAACTATTTCTATCTTTTCCATATCCACCGTGGACACCAAGCCTGGGTGCAAAGTGCCAAGGTGGCATCTTGCCATGTTCAGGGCTCACTCGTTCATCACACCCACTCCCATCCAGTGTATGCACCCACGTTTAAGCTAAAACCCCTCTGTTAAAGACTCACTCCTGCAGTTGAGGTCTGCTTTGTTCACCCCTAGCTTCTTCCCAGAGTTGCTGCTTTCCTGAGTGCAATTGCCCATCCCATCCACCCCACCTTAGCTGTGTCACACCCCGCCAAGCTTGGGTACTTACATAGCATCTTTCTGTTATTTTAATATCTAAACCAGACCATAATTATCTGATTTCAGACTCTCAGGACAGCTCAATACCAGCACACTTCCTGTCTCAGCATTTGTCTGGTGTTTCAGAAGCCTGGCATTTACCTCTTTCAACTCTTGAAAGATGCTTCTGTTTTGGTTATCCAGCCCTAGGTGTGAAAAAAACCTTTATTTTCAGTGCACGTTGTTAAATTTCTTGGCTAGTAACAGTCTTGTAAGTGCCTCATCAGCCTTATTACAAGAAAAATGATCCCATTTCTCTGCAAAAGCAAAATTTAGGAAGTTATCAAACACCTGATTTGTTAACACTGTTAATAAAATCCCTCCATCTATTAATAGACTCACCCTGGTTTGAATTTCCTTTGTTTCTACCTTATTCTAAACATTTCCTACTGTTGCTTCCTAATCCTTCCACCCATGAATACATTCCCTAATAGCTTGTTTCTTCTACTCGTACCCTTCACAAATTACTGCACGACTTAATCCACGCCGACCTCTCATCGTCCCGGAGGGATTCACGACTCAAGAGCCCTCTTTGATGGGGAAGAAACGCTGTTGCCCAGGACACAACGAGCCGCCGTGGATGGGTCATTAGCGCTGTGCTGCTGCCGGGCTCCCAGCCAGGCGTGGGGCGAGTCAGCCGGTGGGTCTGCAGGGCTGGGGTCAGCTGCCCTGTGCCACGTGGGAGTGAGCGGTGGGGATATCAAAGAGCCGAGGCGCAGTCGCTCGCTGCTCAGTGGTCTGTGGCCGTGCTTCACGCGTGCCAAGAGAGCAGAGGGATCCTGCCCGACGCTCGCAGAATCGGCTGGATGTGGGAGAATATAAATCACGTCAGCGAGGCTTGTCCACCAACGCCTGGCATGCAGGGTAACACCAAGCAGGTCAGACCTGGATGAAATGTTTCTCTTTCACAAAATAACCCAAAAAACCAAACCAAAACCAACCAAACAAAAAATTATATACATAAAAAAAAATCATTCCCCGTCCAGTCAAACTTTACAACCAATCAAGATATTTACTTTAGATGGGAAAGTTCTCATGTTCACTTTTCCTCTTGCACTTTTTCCCTTCTTGCCTTTTTGCCATTTTTCTCCACACACCACCTGCTTCACTTTTCAAATTACTGTTGCATATTTCAAGCAAATGATTGATCTTTACAGAATCATAAGAAATCATTGGAAAGAGGAAACAGCTCAGGTTACGGATTCAATTTGATTCATCTTTTCTTAAACCTCGGTGCATTTCAGACGTTGCTTGGATTCAGGGTCATCTTGGACTCATTTGACTTAGATTGATAATAAAATGTTATTATTTATACATCTTGCTATTTGTTTGTCTTTACTGGTCTTTGATACATACATATCCATTTGGAATCATCAATTTACTCTTTTCTTCCCTCATTTTCTAGGGAAACAAGACAGGATTCCAGCTATTGCTCTTCTCCCGGTGTTGTGACCATTTTGAATACCTGCAAAAAAGTTGCTTCAAGAAGTCCCCAGTTCTGTTCATTTTTTCTGACCTAATTTTTCCTCCCCTAAAATCTGTCCAATAGCGTGGCTGCTCCTTCAAAGCAACAAGCTCCTAAACGGCTGGCTGGGATCACCCTCCCAGCGAGCGCTGCACCTTTCTAGTCCCTTCAGAATAGAATACCCCTTTAGAATCAAAACCCCTCACATTATTTGATGCTAATTTAAAGAACACATAGACAACAATCCAGAATGTAGAGTCCACAAGTGACTGAAGGTTGTTTGCATCCTTTTGGGAAGCTTTTCTTTGCAAATCTGGTATGAGTTCACCTACGTGCTGCTTCAGCTCGGCTGGTTGTCCTTGGAGAATCTGTCATTTTGCTCCGAGGAGGGGGCTGAGTGACATGGAATATTTTCAAGCCAACACTCTGGAAAGCCTAAACCTGAGACTCACAAGGGAGATAGCTGGGAAGCTGTCTGAGTCAGACTGGTGAGATTTAGCAAGCCTGGAAAACTTGGAAAACCCCGAGGGACTAAGGGATTACAAAATTGTCACAATGGTTTGAGAAAGGAAGCCACGAACCCAGATCAAATGGTGGGAAGGAAAATGGAGTTTCTGTGGCTAAGCCTTGGCTAAACAACATAATTAATGGCTTTTGGCATGGAAAGTAGGTCTTGCCAGACAAACTCATAGTCTTTGCTGTGAGAGACTGGGACTGGTCAAAAGGTCCATGCTGATCCAGGCCTTGTCCAAGCAATTTTAAGTGGGTACCTTGACAGCACTGTGAGGGAGGGAGACCAAATACAAGTCGGTGTGTAAATGATACTACCAAGGAGATCATTAAATGTTCTAAACTAGGAACGATAAATGTTAGCTGGCTTCATGGCAGAGCTCCCCACCAACACCAGCACCTTGAGATGAAGGCGAGATGCTCTTTCTGCTGGGATTAGAAATTAGAAAGACTATGGAGTCATTTTTTTAAAGATGTAGATGACAATCCTAAAATCTATGTTAACGTTTGCAAACGACAAGAAGACCTGAGCAGGACAGGTTACTGCTGCAAAACCAACAGCATTGTTAAAAAGTCCCAGTCCAGCCACTGTGTTTGAAGAGCCATCCACAAAACCACACCTGAAAGCCAAGAAAACTTGTTCCCCGGGATGAGAGACTCTGTCTCACAAAGCATCGTTCAGGGCGGTTTCAGAGTCATTCTGTGCATCTGCCTGACATCGGGTTTATAAAAGGGGAATAGCAAGAAGGCAGGAGTGACCTAGATCCTTCACACAGCATTGGAAAAGCTATTACAGGAACACAGCGGCAGCTCTGCTGTCAGCTTCTGATGAGGTGTGTAGGAGCTCAAAAGGGGGTTGGAGAAAAAGCTACAGAAGTCTTCTGGGGGTTGGAAAACATCCTTGAGGTGAGGTTAAGGAGTTCATCGCTCTCAGCACAGAAAGCTGAAAGATCTTTGTCATGGCATGCCCCTCTTGTGGGGAAACATGAGAGGTGCAATGACTTGGAGGGGCTGGGAATGGAGATAGAGGTGATGCAGAGCAGGAAGAGCTGCCAGTGACTGGGGTGGCCTGAGCAGGGCCAGGGAAATGGAACATCTCCCTGTGGCAGTGCTCTCAGTCACCCTTTGCTTCTGACCCTGGTGGAACAGAGGAATTCCCGCACTGAAGCAGTCATTATGTTTAAGTATCACACACAGCTTCTGTTTTTATCTGCAGAATGACTTGTTGCACCTTTCTGGGTTTTCCTTTCTCCAATAAATTGCAGGCCAACCCCACCTGGAGATGGAGTGTGGTGGACCCTGCTTTCACCTGTGGCCCTGACTGTTGTCTTTTAATGAAGCACAAACCCTGGGAGGAATCTGCTTCTCAGATGGCAGAGACCTGAGGTGTTTCCATCTCATGCTGTGTTCACCTTGGGGAGCATCAGGGTGGATCTCACCTGATCCAGCGGTCCTGACAGTTCTTTTCTGCTGGGCCTTACAGGATTGAAACATTTATTCTCACTAGTCTTTGGGCTTAGTAAAGAGTATTTGGGCAAGACTATGACCTATGATAGGTAAAGTGGCAATAAATGGTCTCTAATGGTTACTTTTGACTTTAATTTTTCCATCCCCTCTGTGGGTAGAAATGGCTGCTCAGCCAATTAATTTCTCCCAAATCAAATTATTTGCTGTTTGTATGTGAAAAGTCTCTCCCAGGTCAACAGATCTCATCCACTATTACCCTGCTGCTGGGGCCCATGGTCCTCGCTGAACTTGCCCACTCGCTGGCAACCATTTGTAGCCTGCATTTGCCTTTTCCTCATCATCTCTTGCAGCAGACCTTTGAATGCAGGCTCTGCTCAAAGACGGCTGGAAAAATCATTTTGGTGAATTAATTTGTGCAGCTGTTCATTCAGATTATTGACGGGTGGCTGGGCTCTGCAGGGCTGCGGCTCCCAGCACAGGCAGGCGCTGGGGGCCACGGGGAGCTCCTGGGGATGGGCTTGTAAGAGCCATTTCCAGGGCACCACTTTGTTTTCCTGCAGATATGTCACTTGCTTATTCATTGCCCATCTATACTTATAAGAACACAGAGATTGTGTTAAGTAAAGGGGGAGGTGTTCCCGTGCAGTCCTGCTGGTAAATGGCTTACAGGGCTATTTCAGGACATGAACTTGGAAACCAGGCTGTTCAATATGGAAATGGAGCTGTCTTTTCTTTCACAAGTACTTTTCCTATGTAATGTCTTGGCTTTCCTTGGGACGTTGCTTTCAACCCCTGCCAGCATGCTTAAGAGATTTGCATGAGAATATTTTTTTTTATTTTCCAGGGCTTCTGCAGCTGCGATCCCAGCCTGGCCATGGAGGGCTGGGCATGATGGTGTCCAGGGGTTGTTCCCTGTCACCTACACTATGGCTTCAGGTTTTCAGTCCCCTTTGCTTAACCTCATCTGTGGGGTCAACATGGGGGCCTTGGGGCAAAATGTTACCATTGCAACACCTTGGAATGGGGCGAACTCTTGCGGCTTGGGAGGTGAGAGTGGTGGGGGGAGGGCAGAGCAAGGCCCAGCCAAGCAGTGACCACAAGAGGTGAGAGATGAGGCATCTTCTGAACCACTTGCCTCAAACAAACAGGGGGTCTGTGCCCGCTGCCTGCACCTGCCCTGCCTGCACCTGCTCTACCTGAAGCACCGGGCACTGCCAGTGTCTGCCCTGCCTGTGTCTGCCCTGCCTGCAGCACCGGGCACTGCCTGTGTCTGCCCTGCCTGTGTCTGCCCTGCCTGTGTCTGCCCTGCCTGAAGCACCGGGCACTGCCTGTGTCTGTCCTGCCTGTGTCTGCCCTGCCTGTGTCTGCACTGCCTGTGTCTGCCCTGCCTGTGTCTGCCCTGTCTGCAGCACCGGGCACTACCTGTGCCCGCAGCACCCTCCACCACCCTGTCCATGCACGGCCTGCCTTGGGGAGTGCCAGCAGCTCCCTGCGCTGCTCTGCACCATGCTGCCTGTACCTCCCCTGCCCCGTGCCGCGTGCTGCCTGCAGCACTGTGCCCTGCAGCTCTGTTGGCTGCCTGCAGTGCCACGTGCTGCCAGCCCTGTGTGCAGCCTGCAGCGCAGAGCTGTGTCTGCACCATCTGCAGCGCTGCGCTGGGCATCGATCAATGTACCAGGCACTGCCTGTGGTGCTGGGTGCCAACTGGTGCACTGGGCACTGCCTTCAGTGCTGGGCATTGACTGGTGCACTGGGCACTGCCCACGCTGCTGAGCATTGACCAGTGCATAGAGTTCTGCCCGCAGTGCTGGGCACTGACTGATGTGTGGAGTTCTGTCTGTAGTGCTGGGCACTGACTGGTGCACTGGGCACTGCTCGCAGTGCTGGGCACTGACTGGTGTGTGGGGCTCTGCGCACAGTGCTGGGCACTGCCTCCAGCCCCTGTAGCCCCTGCCTGCCCCGGGCGCTGCCTGCAGCTCTGTGCAGTGCTTTGCACCTGCACCGCTGCTCAGTGGAGCCCTCAGCCTTACATCAGGCAGTGCCTGCGCTCCGCTCTGCCTGTGACTCTGCTGCCTGCACCATCCACTGCCCACAGCAACAGCCTCTGCTTCACACCGGGCACCCCTGGCAGTGCCACGCGCTGCTGGGCGCTGCAGGAAGGCTGAAGAGTGACTCAGTCGCCCCGAGGGATGCTGTGTGGCACAGGGAGTTTGTGAGCACAACCTCATCGTGCTGTTGGGACCTGATAGCATGTTTGCAAAGCTGGTTGTTTTTTTTTTTTTCTTAAAAATGTATGAAATAGTTCCAGTCCATTGTGGTGTGTGTGCTGTACCTCTCACAGAACATTAATGGAACTGTGGGTAGAAACTGATGTTAGATTATTCTGGAAATAAGATATAAAAAACCTTCCTAGCTCAGTGCTGCAGATTTTTCTTTATTAACATTTTGCAGAGAGCAAAACATGGCTCACAGCTACCTGCTCTTAGTTTCACTACTACAGTGTCACCAACTGCACAACAGGCGTGAGATCTGCAGGATGCTAAACAGACACTCAGAGCCTATGGTGGCCCTACAGGAGCCAAGAGGATGGGCATTGCCAGTGCCTTAAGTTCCTGGTCTCCCTTCCCAATAATTAGGTAAAATAAGCCAGAAGAGTACGAGCTGAGGAGTGCTCCTGGTGTGAAGGAAGCAAAAACCCCACCAGTCCTTGGCAGATCAGAGAACAGTAAGTCCCTTCTTCACCTAGATCCTGTGTTGGAGAAGAGACTCCAGTAGAGGTCATGTTCATGGTTGAAAATGATAAATTTGCTCTTTTTTAAGAGCTCTGCCTCCCCCATAGGGAGCATCGCTTATTTTAGGGACAAAATAGTGCTGAGCTCAGCTTATGGCTGCTCGTGGCATCATCGAGCGTGGCTGGCAGTGCCTTCCCACTGATGATCTTGAAGAGCATGATGTGTCTGCATGGTAAGGGCAGCACAAGACGGGCTCCAGGGGGGCTCAGAGGAGTTCAAACGTTTTCCAAGAGACTGTGTCTGTAAGCAGTGCAGCGATTTAAGCATGAGAAGAGCTACAGGAGTGTGCCTGAGTACTGAGAAGGAAAAAAACCTAGGGGAATTTTAGCGAGGGAGAAGCAACAAGCCCATAAAAAATATCCTAGGAGAAGTGATCTGCAGATGTGAAAGTTCATATCAGGTTGCTGATGGTTTACGGGAAAAAACGTCTGAAGAGGAAAAGCCAAAGTACAGCAATGCATAGGAAAACTCCAGTGGAACTTACCAGTCTGAAAGATGAAAGAAACCCATGATACTCATGAGGAAGAGAGAGAAAAACAGAGAGGAGGAGAGAGCCTCCCAGGTACCATGGTTCTCCATCTGCTCTCATAGGTAGGAGACACCCTGGTGGTGCTGAGCAGCCTGGAAGCACAGCTGCTCAGAGTTATGTTTCCCTTGCCTTGTTAAATAAGACCAAAAAAAAAAAAAAGCCTGGAGAAGCTAATTTTTTTACACTTCCATTTTGACAAAATTGGAAATGAAGACAGTTTTGGGGTCTTGCTTTCATTCTTTCCCGTGTACAGTGTCTCCGTGGAAAGGCACAGGATAGAGAAAAGGAGGCAGAAAAGGAAAACACCATATGAAACACAGGGCAGGAAATACCTTATTTTTTGACACTGGTGGAATTAGTGATAACAAGGTTTTAAAAAGAAATACCATTTTCCCTTCCAGCTAAAGCTGGACTTGACTCTCCTCTTAGTCCCAGAGAAGGAAATAAGTAGGTGAAGCTGTGAAAAACAGACTGTAAGTACTGAGGGGGATGCAAAAGGCAGGGGTGCAGTAGGAAAGCAAGTGCTGCTCCTGTGTGTCCTTGTGGTCGGCCATGACCCAGCTTGTGCCCAGCTCTCCAGGGGCTCTTGGGATGGTTCAAGGCAGCATTGCATGCTCAGAGGTGTTACATCCCCACCCAGACCCAATGCAGTGGGGTTGTGCAGTGCTGCTGTCAGAGCTGTGTTGCCTCCTGTGATGTGACACAAAGCAGGTTGAGAAAGGAGAGGGTCCTGTGGGAGACTGGTTTTGATCTGAGGATGGTAAAGCCTTGGCAGACCTGCTCCAAAGCCTGACAGTTTGAACAACTTTTAGCAAGTCCAGGTCTAGCAAACGTGGAGTGAAAGTTGCCTTCTGCTTTCTGCTTTCACCTCTGAGCCTGTTGGCATGAGCTGCGGCTGCCCAGCCGAGTCCCTGGGGAGGAAGAAGAGTTAAACCAAATCCACTTCCATCATTAATTCACCCCTATAACTGATCTTCCCAGTATTTGGGACAGCAGAGCCTTGCACACAGACCTCTCCATGTGCCCTGTCCCAGCACATGGGTGATTCGTGTTGGGCTGCACAATGGACAGACCACTGGCTGGGGATCTCCTGCTGGTTCTCTTTGTGGTGTCACTCGGGGATGTGGCCCTGTGATGGGTGGAGCTGCCCAGCTGAGCCCCATGCAGATGGGTTCCTGTGGTGCCTGGGCAGTGGTGGGACTATCTGGGGCTGTGTGTGGACACTCAGAAGCCCGAAGAGGCTGTAGGTGCTATGGTCATCCATGAGCCAGCCTTGGGAAGCCAGATAGCTCTACTTGTGCAGCTGCATTAGGATTGGGGGAGGTTTATGTTTCTCAGCTCCTCTGTCCCAGGTTATAAAGTAGAAGCTGAGGCAGCTCCTTCTTGGGCTCACCTGGAGCCCAGGGCTGTGGAGAGTTGATCCTTCTGCAAATCCAGAGGTCTTTGTTTCTGGACTGTTGGAGTCAGCAGCATTTTTCCAGCCCAAGCATAGAGAAAGACAATTTTGAAGCTCTGGTAAAAGCAGCAAAGCTCTTGTAACTGTCACTGCCATCCCCACCTCCAGCTCCTCCATCTGAGAGGATGCTCTAACACCTCCAGCTGGGACTAACCCCGGCCAAGATGCTAAAACCCGGTCCAACACTGACTCAGCATGGCGAGGATATTTAAAACTGAACCACAGCAGGTTAATTTCTTTCCTGCCTCTAAACATTTCACTGCTCAAGTTCCTGCTGTGCTGCAGAGCTGGTGACATGGGCACTTTGCCAGGAGGGAGTAGGATGGAGATGCTGGTGATGCTACAGGGGACTTGGGCTCTGGCTGTTCCTTTGCTTTTGGGGCCAGCCACATTCATTAGGTAACAGAAGGACTCCCTTGCTGCTCTGAATCACTGCTGGAGCATGTTAGCCTGAGCCTCCAGCTCCCCAGCATTAATCAGAGACAGACGGATTTGCAGTGAGCTCATGACAGTTGTGACATCAGCTGCACATTTCTCAAGTGCCCCTGAAACCTGGAGCTGGTTTTGCACCACGTGTGCCTGGGCAGAGCCCTGTGCCGTGGCTCTTGCTCTGAGCCTGGCAGAAGCTCCTCTGGGCTCAGCACAGTTGGATGAGGGGTGCACAGGGTCCTTCATGAGAAGGGGAGGCTGGGCCTTACAGCAATATTTCTGAAGATAATTTCTCTCTGTCTTGGGTGCTAAAAAAAGAATCTGGCTGTCTTCCTGTATTTGTCAAGGTGCACTCTGGCCTCTTCACGTGCGAGTTGACTTTCCTTAAAACTGCATTTTCCTTCAGCTTCAGTTTAGCCACTTCAGTGCCTTGTTGCCCATAGTCCTTCTTTGCTAGCCATACCGACCTGTGCAGTGATAACCCCTCCTACCGTTGCTGCTGCCAGTGAGGGAAGGGTTCTCCATGGGCCAGGGGACCACAATGCTCTGGAGGTGGGGAGGTGCAGTGCTGCCTTCAGCAGATTTCATACCCCAAGGGCCTGGTTCCCTACCCCAAATGGTCCCAGCTGCCTCCTCTCCTTTCTTCCAAAAAGACCCTTGATTTCACCCAACCTCAGGTGCAACAGCCTGGAAAAAAATCTGGGCTGGCCATGAGAGGTGGGTTAAACTGAGGCTGATTTTTGATGTGCCTAGGACCTGGCCATATTAGAAAACCAGTGATGGAAAATGAGATGGGTTGGAGAGCTTGTTCTGAGATGAGGATAGGGATGGTTTTTAGGAAATAATGGAGTTTGAGTCTTTAGTGCTGGAAAATTTTAGTGCCCAAGTGGGGGAAACTGAGGCAGCAGGAGAATTTGGGAAGCTCCTTGCTAAACTTCTCATCAGTCACATCAAGTGGTCAGACTCTCCAGATCCATTCCAGGCTCTGCACGGTCCTGTTATTTTCTTCCCTATTTACACATTTTATTGCAGAAAGGTCAGCTGGGAACATCCAGAACAGACACTCCTGATGCAGACTTCAGTTTCTACTCTTTGAGTCAGGAAAGTCTCAGAGTCGACTCTTTTAGCCCTGCACTAGTGGATGATGTCACTTTTAATATGGATGGTTCACTTATTATAATCTCTCACCTGGCAGACAGAGAAGGGCTCCAGGACTGGGCTGTGCTACCACAGCTCTGAGCACCTGGACCACAGTGTGGTCCCATTTGCTGTGCTTCTGCCCTCCAAGGAGCTGGGCAGTCTGGCAGCAGCAGGAGGACAAAGATGCCCTGCAGAAGCTTCATTCCTGGGGCCTCCTGGTTCCCTTCTATCCACTGGGCTGCAGCTCTGTGGTGCCATGAGCTGCTGGCACAGCAGGTCCCTGTGTCCAAGAGGAGGGGCTGAGACTGGAGCTGTGAGACCCCAAGCAAGAGATGGCAGCAGCAACCTGGTGGAGGGGGTAAAAGCTGCAGGTTGCTGCAGGTTGCTGCAGGAGAGAAATACACCCTGTAATAGTAGAGAGTATCCACCTATTGCACCTTTAGAGGAGGCAATAAATCCTGCCAGACCTTTCCCAGGTGGCTCCTGCTTGGAGTAAGGGGTGAGATGAGTTCCTGCCGTCTGGCTGGCTGTGGCATCACACCCACAAGGTGAAGTATCTCTGAATTACACACTCAGTTGTGGCCTGAACTATTAGCAACTGTTGTTGGAAAGGGTGGTTCCTGGGAGAGGAGCGAACAGTCTTTTTTCTCTTCAGTACAGGTATTTTTGCAGCCAGCTGAAACCACAAGAATCACAGGCAGGAATTCAGGCTGTTGGAGGTGGAAAGAGGCACAGTTTCCAAGAGCTGATAAAGAAAAAAAAAAAAAAAAAAAGCTTGCAATGTGTATTCTTTCAAAACCATGTGAAGGAAGGACTAACCACCATGCCAGCTTTGTCTTTACTGCTCACTGCACAGCACAGCCTCCTTCCTCTGTGCCAGATGATTCCGTCTGCTCATCTGGACCCAAGGTCTGAGGAGGCTTCGCCTCCTGGTCCTGCTGCAGCACCCAGGCTGAGCAGCATCATCTCTTGAGGAGAGGGGACTGGTAAAAGATTGACATCCCTGACAGATGCTGTAGGGCAATTCAGATGAGTGGGGCCCAACTCTCCCCAGTGCCTACAGGTCTCCTGCCTCATGCCCTGGGATGCTCTGCTCCCTGGGTGGTGGTTTTATGACTAGTCTGGGGATGCAGAATGTCCAGGGCAGCCAGGTTGTGCAGTAACTGTGAGGGCTTGAGTCAAAAGTTACCAGTCCCCATCCTGCCAACCTCCTTTGAAGTCACTGAAAGCCTCCTCTGAACAAGCAGCAGAAGAGGATCTGGTTTAAACCCAGGTTAGGAAGCAACCTGCTGGGCAGGCATTGGGTGTCTGCGAAAGCCTCGTGCTAGGAGTCAGCACTGACACCAGCAGTGTTGGACCTGCTGGCTCAGGCTCCATCCTCATCTGTGGGCTTGCTCAGCATTGCACCCTGCCAGCTCCGAGCCAGCACTGCTGCTCCCGAAGGAGCACACTCCAACTTCAGCTTAATTGTATGTGGAAAGTTTGCAGGATCTGGGCTGTAACCGTTACCATCCAGCTGCATGTTAGCAAGCCATCAGTAGTTTAAGGAACCGCTGCAGCTAACGCCAGAGACCACTTACATCCATTTTTTCAGATGTTCGTAATTGTCTGAAACATCCAGCTGAGATTCCCACATGCTGCCTGTGCCAGAGGATGAGCTGTTTTGGAAAAACCAAAGGAAAATGATCGTGATACTTCTGAGGGTATGAGGAGATGGATATTATTTCCAACATTGTTTATAAACAACTTCTTGTGCTTTCAAAAATGTTCATCTCTACAGCTGGAAGAGCCCACAGGGAGATGCTGGAGTTCAGCAGCTCCGTGATCCCCACCGAGGCTGTGCTGACAGGGGCCTTGCTGTTCCCAGCAGCTCCAGCACCAAGCCTTGATACTTGAGATCATGGTTTGGAGGGCTCACCAAGCTTACTAAAGGGACATTGTGGGGAGCAGTGGTCTCAAGCACCAAGGCCAGGCAGGCAGCCTGGGTGGCCTGTGCCTAGAGAGGGTGCAGGAAGGTGCAGGCAGTGCCACCGGTGCTGCAGCTCTCCAGGGCCTTAGGAGATGCTGTACAGCCATGAACCTGCAAGATGCCATTTGGCACAGAGCTGCACGGGCCTGGCTGGAGATGTGGTTCAAGAATAACTCTGCAATTGCATCCTGGACAGTTGTGATTTCCTGATGGGCAAGGGATGCTCCTCCCTAGGTTGATTTCCTGAAATGTGTGAGTGGCTCAGACAGCTCTGGGGGCTCTCCAGCCCCTGCCAAGCTTGCTGAAACTCCTGGCAGAGACCTGTGGGATGCTCTGCCTGCCTCCCAGCTCCACCCCACTGGCACTGGGAGCCGGGGCTCCTCCACTGCCCAGTGCTTGCCAGGCTGGCAGATGGGCACTCATGGCTTCCAGGCTCACTGAGTCCTCAGCAGCTTGCCACACAGGTTGCTGCAGAGTGGGGACTGCCAAACAGCTCTGCAGCTTGCCAGATGGACCACCAGGCTGGCAGGAATCGTCTGTTCCTTGATGCCCGCTTGGCAGGCTGTCGGCATCCCTAGGCTGGCCCGCTCCCCGGGGCACCTTGGCCCAATGCTGCGGCAACCTGGAAGGATGCTCAGCAGCTGGGGCTGTCAGGACTTCCAGGTGCCTTCCTGGCCAGCTGCCGTGGAGCAGGAAAGCCGTGAGTTCAGGGAGCCCCAGAAACTACATCCCATCTCTGGCACTGCAGCGCTTTGGTGTTTTCCCTCTGCTGCTGCATCTAGCGGGGTGCCACTAGGGCAGGGACAACAGTGTCCACTGCTAGGGACAGTGTCAGAGACCTCCAGGCTGGGAGGCAGCTCAGGAAGGGAGCTTCTGGGGAAGGGGCTGGTCTCTGCACTGACCTGCTGATGTGCAGTAGGGAGCTGCATGCCGCTGAACCTCCTCCAGAGTTTGTTCATCCTTACGGTGCCGGACTGAGGGGTTGTCCCATCTCCCTGCTCACCCTCTGATCTCCTCTGCCCTTCATCTGTCTGGGCACTGACAAAGCAGCCACAATGATCTTGGGTCTGCTGCGGGAGATTAATGGGTCTCTTTTTCACACACCCCCTCACCCCCGAATGCAAAGGGGCCGAAACTCTGCCAGGCAATTACTTCCAGGAACATAAGCAAGTTATTGAAAAGCCTTGCTGGCAGAAACATCAGGATCTAATTTCAGCGTGCGAGTGAAAATATTATTCTCCAGTGTGAGGGGGGAAGTGATGAAAGAATAAGAGGCTTTTTGAGACAAGTTGGGAACACCAAGTTACACCAGGACAAAGGTCAAGCAGCAATTTTCTAAACCACAAACTTCCTGCGGAAAGGTTTTGGTTGCGATGAAACCATTGTCAGGAGCTTCCCTCTGGTCCAGGGTGTGATCTTTGGACTGGGATGACTGCAGAGGAGGTTAGTCAGGGTTGGAGCAGGAGATGGTGGGTAGCTGGGAGTTTGGAGGGGCTGGGGCATGTTGCGGGTGGGAGAGGCTGAGGCCGTGTGTGGGCTTGTGCAGTCACTGTGAGTATGGCCTCGTGTGCTGGAGGTTCAGGAAGGAGAACCGTGCTCAGGCACTGTGCTGGGGAGCAGAAGAAGGTTTCATCCAGGTCTCTTGGAGTGTGGTCAGTGCAGCCAAACAGGTCTGCAAAGCAGAAGGCAGGGCCTAGTGGGTGCATCAGGCTCAGGGCTGAGCCTTGGCATGGCCCCCGTAGCTCTCATGGCTCAGATGCCCTCCCGGGGGATGGTCCATGTCTGCTTCAGTGCCAGCCTGGCATGGTGACAGGGCACTGGGCAAGCCACTGTGCGCAGCCCTCCCCTCGCCTGCTGCAGGGGGACTGGGGCTGCAACTGCTGGGCCCTGCAAAAGGCCAGGACACGGGGAGGGGGTGTCAGAGCAATGCCGGGGGACTCTTCCTCCCCACGTCCCCACGCATGAGGCTCCTGGGGCCGGTGCTGGCGTGTGGCTGCTCTCCCCATGGCACGGGGCGTGTGGCACGTGTCTCCAGCAGCTCCCTGACTCCAGCCGGGCCCCTTCCCAGGCTAATCCTCTCAAACACTCACAGCCCCCGGTACAACAGCAGCCTTTCAAACCCCAACACCCAGGAGAGTGGGGAGATCATACGTGTCACCAGAAAGTGCTGTGGGTGCGTAGAAGGACGTTTGTCTCCCTGAGCTGGGCTTTAGTTGCTCATGAGCTGCCTGCCTTTCATCTGCTTTCAAAGGCAGCACTGATGTCTGGAGAAGCAGCTCTTTCAAATTACAGGACTTCTCTGCCTGCCTGCACTGTGCTGAGAGATGTCATCCCAGGCAGAGAGCTGCAGGGGGAGAGCCACTTGCAGGGACACACATGTCACAGCCAACACAGGCCTGTGCTTGGTGACACACTCACTCTGAGCAGGGTTTGGAGCAAACCAACTCCAGAGTTTCCTTCCAGCCTCAGCGGTTCTGTCACTCTGTGAATGGTTTTATCCTTTGCAGGAAATTCATGGAGATACGGGAAAACTGGCACCGCACGCACGGCCCAGCAGTGCCAGGCTGCAGGGAGATACGGTGGGATGGGCTGAGCCTCTGAGCAGGTGGCATCTCCGTGGCTGTCCTGGGCAGCACTTGTGCTCCTGGAGTGGAGCTGTATGGGCAGGACCATTCCAGCCATCCCACTGGCTGCATGGAGCAGGGCTACCAGCCTGGGGTGAGAAGGGAGAGAAGGTGGCTGGCGGGCTGCAATGCTTCACCTTCCTGCCCAGCACATTTGACATCCACACTGAGACCTCCCCAGTGCTGTGTACACCACGTGCTCGGTGCTGCTGGTGTGCAGAGATGGATGAGGGGTTGTCCTGGCCTGGCCATTGTGGCAGAGCCACGGTCCACGCTCCCATGCAAAGTGTGGAGGAGGTGAGTGCCCTGGGGATGCTCTGGGGCAGCTCCAAGCCCTGGCTGGTGTCTTTTTCTCTGCTCCAGAGGCAGCTTCTGGTCAGTGGTCCCATGCCAACAGCAAGACCCAGAGGCGCCTGGGGGCTGTGCTTGGCTCTTGCTTGTCATCTTGATTGTCATCGCCTCCCCTGACCCGACGCCTGTGCCAACAGAGCCGCAGTGCCAGCAGGATGCAGCTAATGCCAAAGGGCTCCTTACCAAGAGGCTGGCCTGCCTCAGCAGCACACCCCATGTGTCCCAGTATGAGAGAGGCTCTGAGGGCTGGTCTCTCCACCCCATTGCTCTGGATCTATTTTTGGCCCATGGGGCAGTAGCTGAGGGCAGCCAGATCTGGGTGCAGGATGTACCACACTGGAGACAGCATGGGGTGAATGAAACACAGGCAGGAGGAGCATCCTTAGGCTGAAGCCAAGTCAAAGATGAAGAGATGAACTCTGCATGCTGGGGGGCAGGATGTGTGACACAAAACATGCCAGTCTCAGCCTGAGCAGCAGGTAGGGGCAGAGGGCAGATTCCTGGTACTGCATGGAGGCAGGGACCTGCTTGATGGTCCTTGCTGGTCGTCCTGTTCCCTGGGCAGAGGAGGGGGTCCCTGCACTGATCCCTGCTGTGGGTCTGCCAAAAGATGTCCATGGAAAGCAGGGAGAAGATAGGCAAGAGCCCAAGTACCAGGGAGCCTGTACCCTGCCAGCTGGTAAAAACTTTGGTGTCCAGTTCCTTTGCTTTAAGTGCATTTCACATGGTATCTTATTTGAAGGAAGGACAGGAGCCAGCAGTGGACACAACGTTTCCCTGCTGCTGGCTAGAAGTGGGGCTCTCCTGGGGATCAGGGTGCTGGGACTCCCCCACCAAGGGCTTGTGGCTGCCAGCACCCATGAGAGGTTTGGGGGTGGGCTGTCTCTGTGACCCACATCAGCCTCCAGCACGCATGGACCCTGCTGGACAGCTCTTGGCTGAGGATGGCTGTGCCCTGATCCTTGCCCCTGCTGGTCCCAGCATCCCAGCCCAGGCATGTGGACTGGCGGGCACTGGGAGGGGCAGGTGGAGGAGAAAGGCTTGTCAAGATTAACAAATCAACCTTTTCCCCTTCTTTGCCTGTGCTCCCTGCCTCTTGCGCACCTTCCATGTGGCTGTGCCCATCCACTCTATGTTTGAGGCAGGAGTTAGGCTGGGTGCGGCAGAAACAGGGTGGCTGTGGCTCTGCTGGGCTGCGCTGCCTGGACCCTGTTGCCATCCCTGCTATGGAAATGGGGTGGGATCATTTTCTCCTGTACCTGCCATGGGCTGGCACTGCCCCTCTGCTGCCTCAGCCCCTGACCTGAGTGCTGGGCTAGGTCTGTGCAGGGTGAATGAAAGACATGTCCAAGTAAACACTCAAACCACAGAACCAGTGCCCTTGGATGAGCAGATATTCACAGTGAGATGCAGAGAGGGTCACAGAAACAGGATTCCTCCTTTTCCAGGGCCCCAGCGTAACTCCAGGGCTTCCCTAGTAGTGTATCCAAGCACCTAGAGACCTCAACCACCTAGAACAGCTCAGGGCTGCTCCAGCCTACCCCAACACCCAAGCACCCAGCTGCTCCCAGGTGATGGAGAGGATACCTAGGCAGGCAGTCCTGTGGGCCTGGAGGAAGCTGCTCCCTGGGCAGGGGAGAGCTGTGGGTGGGCATGAAGACTTACTTGGCTTGCACCTTGGTGGATGAAGCCACCAGCTCAGCCTAGGAATGTGACATGGGATATCCAGGAGACATGTACAGCGTGGGGGGAACAAGGCTTCCCTTGGTGCCCTTTCTTACTGGAAGAAGGTGATTTCTGTCAGTGGGAAGGCCCACAGGACAACCTTGACATTGCAGTGTAGGGCAGACAATGGAAACCCCAGGAACTGGTCCCCAGCTGCCACCAGGCCACCGTGGACCCATCCAAAGGCCATACCCATCATGGTGTGTTCCCAAAATGAGCAGGAATGGCCTGTAAGGTCCTGAAGATCAGAGCCTTTCATTAAAGCTGAAGAGGCAAGTGTTTGACCTTCCTCTGAGCACTGCCAGACCAGGGAACCTCTGGAGAGGAACAGGGATACCCAGGACCAGGACTTTGTGTGGGAAAAGGCCCTTACTGCACTGTCAGAGGGGTTAAGATGGGGGAGCTCACGGTGGGATGGGTGACAGGCAACCAACAGTGCCCTCACCCAGCCTCACGCCACGGGCAAACGAGAGGTGCCGGTGCCAGCCGTGTGCCTTCCCCCTTTGCCCGTGACACCAGGAGCCGAGTGGGAACTGCCCTCTCCTGCCCTCCCCGTCCCGCGGTCCCGCTGCCCGGGGCTGGGAGAGCCGAAGGCATCCCTGGAACGGCGCCGAAGGAGCGGAACATCCCGTTTCCGTGGCAACCGAGCGTCTCCCGGCAGCGGGAGCGTCCCCACCAGAGGGCAGTGGGCGCTCGTGGATGCGCCGTGCCCCGGGGAGGGGCGGCGGGGGGAGCAGAGCGGGGGGGTCCCAGCCCGCACCCCGCGGCGCCGGAGGCCTTGGCAGCCCGTGGTGGGGAAGGGGCTCCAGGAATCGGAGGCCAGCACCCCAGGGGCGACGGGGGTGAGTACCCTGCTCAGCCCGGGGAACCCAGCGCCCTTTCCTTCTGCAACCTCCGGGAGCCCTGGGGTCAGCTCGGGGACACGGACCTGCTGGGAGGGGGACCATCCTCGCCTCCTCTGCCTCAGCCGACGGGAGGCACTGATGTTGGCACCTCCAGGGCTGAGCTGTCACCTTTTCCCAGTCCACTGCACCATTTTCTCATTTAATGTCACTTTAATTCTCTCTTTCTGAAGTGAGACCCGCACGGGTCTGAGCCCTGCTGCCTCCCATGGACCTTCCCCAAAGCCTCCCCTTTAGATGAGGGTGCTTGAACAGTTACTTCAAATGAAACCCATGCAGATCTGAGTCTGGATGGTCCCTCCAACGGCTCCCAAGAGAGGAGCTCAGGTCATCCCAGGGGAGCCAGGCCGTGCTGGAGAGGGCTGATTCCAATCCTGGTGGGGCCAAACCCCTTCTCAGCTCCCTTAATGCATCTCCAGCTCCATCCTGCCTTGGCACTGAAGCCACCTGAACAGGAGCCAAAAGCACATCCCCACCACCAGTTACATTGCTAAGACGAGTGCTGTATTTACATATTTCATAGCATTAAGCATGCACTGCAGCCCACACACCACACCACAGGGGCTTTGCGTCCACTCGACAGCAACTCCTCTGCTTGGTGGGGACACCAGCCAGCTGTCCTCCTGGGTGACCCACCCTTTCTGAAGGAGAACACCAGCAGGATCCCCTGTCCTGTGTGCCACAGGGGAGGATGATGATTAGTAAATCCTGCTCTCAGAGGAAGGCCTGTTTTGCTCTTAGCAGCAGGATGGCCAGGAGCTTTCCCTGCTTCAGTCCACTGCCTTCATAAGATGCTGTCCTCAAAATTACTCCCCCCCCGCGGCCCACTTCGCCAGACTTGGCTGAACTGTCTCCAGTCCCATCATCTCCCAGTGCCTTGGCCTCACTGGAATGGATGCATGTCTGGGGGTGTGGAGGGAAGCTGGGGGATCTCTGCATAACCTTATGTCCCCGGGCCAGAGGGTGCCTATACACATCACCTGGGGATGGGGGAAAAGAGAAAATTGGGGGTTTAGCGAGATCCTGCGAATTTACAAGAGTCAGAGGGAAAGTGTGTGTGGTTTTCAGTCCTTGTTTGAATGCAGTTCCGTGCTGCAACATTCCCAGGCTGAGAAGGAGTTTTCCCCGGTCCCTTGCATGGCTCTGTAGCCTCAGGCACACAAGCACAACTAGAAACATCTGTCCTTCTTTCATGCAATCAGTTTCAATCACTAATAATTATCTCTCCTCTTCCTTTTTCCTCCTCTGCTGGCTGCTGTTCTAGTGCAGCGTGGAACTACTGGAGACCAGGTATCCACCTGCTCAGTGCCAAGGCTCACACAGCGTGGGGAGACCGAGCCCTGATGCTTTTTTTTTTCTGGCCAGCCTTCGCCAGGGCTTAGCCTTGCTTGCCAGACCCTGCAGTCTTGGGGGTTTTGTTGAGAAATACAGCTCTTGGAAGCAGGTGATGGGAAGATCTCAGCTCTTCGTGATGGATAAAGGTAGTTTCCTTCTTGATAGAGAAGAAAGCTGCGAGTACAAGCTGATAAAGCAAAGGCATCAACAATTTTTACCCTTTTTAAAAAGAGATTTCTAGTCAAACTCCTGGTTTTTTGGGCCTGATCCTGGTAATGTAGCCTTGGAGCTATCATTCATCTTCTCCCTCTGGAGCAGGCAGGAAAGTGAGGATGGTTTCTTAACAATGCAAGAAAACTCAACCCCCAAACCACATCGTTCTTGTGGCAGGAGGGTTTGGGGTGAGTGCTCAGTTCACTCTCCTGCTTTGAGTTTGGTGAGAGCTGAAGAGGCAGAGTCTGGTGTCAGCTGTTCTGGAAGCTCTGCAGCCTCAGCCTGGGTGGCAGGGCAAGAGCAGGCTGTGGGGAGCTGGCAGGGCTGGGGATGGAGCAGCTGGCTCTGGAGTCTTGCTGTTGGGCTCCAGCCATGTGGGGCTGCCTGATGCAAATAGCAGCGCAACAGGGTGATGTTTGTGTGGCTGGCAAGGAGGTGTCAGGTTAGACCTGAGTTTACACTCAGCTTATCGGGTTAGATCTGGGCTTGTTTTAAACACTGGCAAGTGGTAAGCTCCTGGCTCTCAATACCTGTGAAGATGAGGCATATATATATTTACACATCTGTTATTAACCTAAAAATATAACCAAGTGGCAGATTACCTGTCTTAGTTTTTCATGGAAATTCGGGGCTCTGAGTCCTTGCAGAGAACAGAGAAGGACTGATCAACCCTGCAGGTCTGCAGACCTAGTCCATGCCCACCTTGTTGATGTCAATGCAGCAGGATGACCCTGTGAGATAGGCAGCGTGGGAAGAAACCCTGATGGTGCCCAGTCCATGTTTGGACCCCCAGCATCTCTCACAGATCAGGTCTTCCCCCAGAGCAGGACAGTGGGGATCACACAGGTCTCCCACAGCAGCTGCCAGAGCAGGTTCCTCTGCTGCAGACAGAAGGAGCCCTTGGGAGTCCCAGTTCTCAGCACCCTGTCGTTTGAAAATGATCTCAGCACCCATCTGAGTTCCCCCAAAAAAGGAGAGGGTCCCTGATTTCCAGGGCTTCTGGACCATGTAGTTTGACCTTCCACAGCCTAAGTGGCCCCAAGATGTCCTGGCAGCACAGCTTCACAAGAGCTTTTTGTGGTGGCAGGTGGTGAGTTTTGGTTTTGAACTGCCGGGAGAGGAATGGGTTCACCCCCAGCACCCAGCTGCCTTGCAGAGCTGGTCTCTGCTGGAGTGTTCTTCAGTGGTGTGTGGTGTTCCCTGAGCAGCTGAAACAGTGGGCACCTCTGGAGTCATTGAACATCATCATCACATCAGTGCAACTTGTTCCCTACAGCTTTGGCCTGGCAGGGAGATGGTCTCTGTGCTGTGAGCACCTTGGGGACAGTGGGTGCCTGAGCACTGATCTCTAAGACCATTGCTTTTCCAGTGCCATTGCCAGTATGATGCCTGGGCATCCTGCTATTCCCATCAGCTGGAGCAGATCTCCAGGACTGCCGCATTTACAGCACCTCCCTGACTGAGGAGCGCTCCCTCTCAACTGGAAATTGTAGTCAGATCATGAGCTACAGTGGTGGTTAAAGGTGAAAGCTGTGCAGAGATGTGGGGACCTCTGGACTGGCCATTTACTGCAGGCTATTTGGGGTTTTGCAAAAAAGAACCTTCCTGAGGGAAGGCCCCTGGCTTACCCAGCATCCTGCCCACCTCACCAGGATGACCCCCTGGCCCTGCTGCCGTGGTGTCCAGTGAGCCTTGCTGCAGTGGCTCTGGGTACATCCCTCACTCAGGACTACTCTGGTAATCTTCAGAAGTAACCTTCAGGGTACAGCAGTCTTATGGAGAAGAATGGACAGGAACTATTTAACCACCCAGAACAAGACCTCCTCCCAAACCTACCAGCTGTTGAAAGCCCTCATGAAATGTAGCCTTATCCACTTGGAGCCAAGGCATGCAGAGCTGGGACTCATTCCCATCATCAGCAACCCAAAGTGATGCATGCAGTCATCCATACAGGTTGTCTTGCTGGCAGGTGGCAAAGGACCATCCCTGAAGGCAGTGGCTTTTTTTACCTTAGCTATTGTCCTGTCCCTCTCAGAGAGCCTGCCTTGCCCTGGAGATGATGGCATCCCTTCACTGAACTGACATATCTCTGACTTTAGGGGACCACAATGAGATGAGTCCCATCCCAGCGTACATGCTGAGAGTGTCCAGATGGAGAATCAGCGTAGAATATCAGATGCTCCTCACGTCTTTCCAGAGAAACCTTTGAGTCATTTGCTCTGAGGCTGTGTGGGCGTGTGGGTATTTGTACTCATGCACGTGGGCTTGCACCTGGCTACTTGTGCAGACAAATTCATCCTGCGCCCATGCGTGCACCCTGTGGGCCTCCTCAGAACTATGTTGTGCCCTGTGCGCTCGGGCACCTGGTGTGCGTCTGCAGGGAGGGGGTTGCTGAAGAACACGGGCAGACCCCTGTGCAGATTCCCTTGCAGGCATCAGCAGACAAGGTGAGGCTTCCAGCATGGCCACCATGGCTCTGCACGTTGATGCTCTTGGAGCAGCGCGCTGTCTGAGCAGAGCAAGCTGGCAGAGACAAGATAACATGCCATGGGGAGCAAAGCTGCTTGGATCACCTCTAAAATGCCTTATGCGATCAGACACTTATCACCTTAAATCCCCAGCTTGTCCTAGGTCACGTACCACAACCGGTCTATTACTAATATCATTAAGATCCCTTTGCTGGCTTCTAAATAATAAGCATAGGCGGGGACGCTGTGATTAATGGAGGGCTGATGGATGAAACCCCCTGTCACCATTTAATACCTGTAACAATAGATTCATTAACTAGGATTAGTTTCAGACATAAGCTTTCTATACCCATGGCTATTACTCACTCAGTTCATTAACAGGACAGCATTAGTTCTGGTACCTTTGAGCTAGGACACATCCTGCATACAAATGACGCCCGGCGCTGTAACTTTCAGGAAATCCAAAGACTGTTTATAAAAAGCTGGAATCTCTTAATTCAGACCTGTCAGCGAAGGCATTGCTGCTCTCGTTTCCTGCATGCTTCCTTTCTGAAGGTGAAGGATGGAGGTGATGTGCCAACGTACGGTTTCCTGCTGCCCCAGTGGAGGCTGAGGGCTGGGGTGGCCATCCGTGGGTGATTGTGGGGAGCTCCCTGTGCTTGCTGGGTGCTCACCACGGCGTGGCACTCGTGTTTCCCAGGAATTAACTCCAGAGAGTCTTACACGGTGGTTATTTCCTCATGCCACTAAACGTGCTTAAAGGCACTGGCTGATGAGCTGGCTGTGGGTTGCTGTGTCCTGATGATTTATCCCCACACAGTATCCTCCCAGGTTTGTCCAGTCTGCTGGAAGCAAGAAGACACTTTTTTTACCATACCTGGTGTGGTTTTAAGCATATTTGTGCTCATGGTCTTTGGAGATGGGTGGTTGGACACTTCTTGGTGGGGCTGTGATGGGTGCAGGTGATGGAGGATCTCTGGTGTCTGGAGAAACGTGCAACCAAGTGTCTGCAGGTGACTGGGGGAAGTCAAGGTGGCACTGGGCAAGTGCAAGCAAGGAGATGCAGAGGCTTTGGGATGTAGCTGGCCAGTGTGGGGTAGAAGGGGATGTGTTTGCTATCCTCATGGATTGTCACCCAGGGAAATGGTCCAGTTGTAACTGACAGGTGTTTGCATCGCTCAGGATTTTGCAGTGGTGGCTCAACTCTGGTGGGGCATTAGGCCAGTAAGACTTTTTGTCTCATCTTCTTTAGCAAGAGAGTGAACCTATGGGGACATCTACCTGGCTTAGATTTCCAGAGGCTCTCCTGTGCCTCCTGCTAATTGAGAACCCGAGGGATGGTGTTTAAGAGGGGGATGGTTTCGGCAGTGCAGTTCTGGAGGTGGTTGCACAGTTTGGGTGGGATGTCCTGGCAGGTGGGGAGCTGAAAATCCCTGTGCCTTGGGTGGTCGCAGGGTTGGGACTGAACTGATCCAAAGTGTCAGAATACACATTTTCCTGTACTTCTAGATGAGTCCTATGCAGGGTAACTAAGGCCCCAGCACTGCACAGGGAGTGAGGACATGACATCAACTGCCCACTCCCCGTGTATGGAAGAGCAGCGAGAGGTCCCATGGCTTGGGGCTTAGCTGCTGTGCTCACACAAAGACAATCTGTGAGCAGGATCCTCCCCTTGTTGGAAAAACCATGGAAAAATGTATGTGTATCCAAAAATATTTGAGTGTTGAATTCAATCTGCAGAATTTTAGTCTGCTGTGGAAAGTGCCTTCTCAGTTTATCATAATAAGTGTGATAAGTTCATTGTTACAGAAAATGCACAATATGTTTGGCCCAAAAAGAAAAATAAGGCTTTTGAGGATGCAAAAGCAAAGCTGAATTCCTGCATTTTGATACGTTTCAGTCTCAGTCTCCTCCTATTAGTATGCAGTGCTGAGCCAGGGGGGCAGGAGCTGTGAGTTTGCACATATGGAAAGATAGGAGAGACAGAACCCATTTCCTCCAAGAATGTTAACATGGGCTGAGAGAGCTCTGGGTTTCAGAGAGAGGAACTGGGGCAGGAGGGAGAAAGGCGAGGTAATTACATGTCATTTATAATGATTTAGATGCCATGAACCAAGGCCACGAACCCTGGCCTTGTGGTCAGGAGGGTGTGTGGGCAGCAGTGAGGCTGCAGGGCATCCCTCTGAGCAGTAAGTACCCTGTGGCAAGTGCTTCTGGTCCACCTGTGAATGATGGGGATTCTGAAGGTCTTTGAAGATACTGTGCTTACAGTGCCATGTGTGTGTTTGCATCACAAGGGGGGAATCCTGCATTTGATGAGAGGTTGATCTGAGGGGTAGCTTCAGGTCAAGTATGGAAAGAAATGAGGAGCTGCAAGCTCTGGTACACACCAGCTGGCTGGTCCAGCTGCTGGTGAAAAGCAGTTCAAACAGAGTTGCTTGATTTCTCTTGAGGTCAATGAGGAGTACAGAGAGTGCAGTTGGGGCAGATTAGTTCCCTGTGCTGGTCCAGACTGGGACATGACTGGCTGAGCAGCAGGTTATGGAGGACCTGGAGGTTACGGTGGACTGAGTCCTATCCAGCAGAGCATGCTCTCTGTGTGTAAGGCAAATGCACTGTGCTCTACAGGGACAGCCACAGCTGGCAGATTGAGGGTGGTCGTCCCCTCCATGCAGCATGGTGAGGCTGCATCTGGAGTACAATGTCCAATGCCGGGCTCCCAGTTCAAAAGGGGTGTGGAGAAACTGGAGCAAAGAGAGGGTGAGGGGTCTGGGGCACATGGCCTGCAAGGAGAGAGGGAGGGAGATGGGCTGGGTGAGTCTGGAAAATGTGAGCTGGTAACAATCTGCAGCTGCCTGGAAGATACAGAGATGATGAAGCCAGGCTCTTGTTGGTTGTGGTGGACACAGTAACAAGGGGCATCATTCACAGGTTGCAGCATGGGAAGTTCAGGCTGGATATGAGGGAAACCTTTTTCCCCAGGAGGATGATGCAGCTCACAGAAGGATCACAGAGACACAGGCAACTCCATCCTCGGTGAGACTTGTTTACACAAAGCTACAGCTACCCTGTGCTGGTGCTGGTGACAGTCCTGCTCTGAAAGGAGGGTGCACTGGGACCCACCACCAGCACTACCATGACCCTGCAAAGACTCGGAGCAGTTGGACAGATGGAGCAGATAAGCCGTGCAGCCAGACACAGCCCTGGGGAGAGCCCGCCAGCAGACACGTGATGTTCCAGCACATCAGCTCCTGCCAGCGTCCCAACTTGGTCACAAGAGCCAAGGATGGCAACAAGCACCATGTTCCTCATCTAAACTTGCTGTTAACCTGCAGCAGTGCTTGTGGAGTCAGCGAGGAGCCAGCACCAGATGATGCTCCTGCTCTTTTTGCTTGGGAGGAATGAGCCCCTGCTCCATCCCCTGCCGCAGGCAATCCCCAGAGCAGCAACAGGAACTTTCTATAGGGAGGATTTTAATAAATATGGGGAGGAGGGGTGGGAAGGGAAGGAGGGAAATATCTAATTTTTATTTCCTATTGCTCATTTCAGCTTTTAATCAAAAACCAGAAACAGCCTTTGACAATTTTGGCTCATTCTGATGAAAGATTTTTAATGAAAATGAAAACTGTCCATAGGGAATAGAAGCTTGGGAAAAAAAGTAAGTAACAAATTCAATCAACCATCCAACCAAATTTGAGCCACAAACCGGTTTAATACGAAGGTGAGAAGAAGTGGTGTAATGACAGTGAGGACAGTGTTGGGATGTGTGGCTGTGATGGAGAAAGAGGCATTCAAGTGGCGGTCAGGAAGATCTGGGACATGTGGAAATGTGCTGTGTGATGTGGGTGCTCCCTGGGGCTGGTGGGTTTGCTCACACCCCGTCACTAGCTGCTGTCCTGTCTGGCTGCCAGAGGCAGGTAGGGATGCTGGATGGCCACAGAGACAGGGGTTGTGTTGGGTCATGGCCATGGGTCAGCAGTGGGGGTTGCCTGCACATCTGCCAGACCCTGCCTGCTGCAGCCCTCCCCAAAAAGCACAAGGTGTTCCTTGCACACACGTGTTCTCGGTGCACACACATGTCCATGCTCACAAACACACACGTTTGTGCAGTAAAGGAAGGGCACAGCTCAGCTGGTTTCACTGCCAAAGGGGTAGATACCAAAGCCAGTGAGAGGAAGGTGAGCATCCCCTTGGAGAAGGGGCATGGAAATGGTGGAGGCATCTCTCGCATCCAACCCTAGAGCCACTGCACCATGCATGCTCCAATGAAATGAGCTCAACACTTATTTCTGAGTCGTTGCATGGAAAAGGATCAGAGCCTGGCCATACCTGTCCCAAATGCAGGTTCACTTGGAAACCATGGAGAAAATGAAGCTCACACCTGACCCCAGTCCTAATCCAAGAAGAGCTGAGGCAAGTCGGAAAGCAGGTCCCACCCGTGGTAAGTGGTAGGTACCCTGTATTTACAGTAATAACAATAATTTACCCTTCACTATCACCTTCCAGCTGAAGAGCATAAAGCCCTTTGCAGGCATTAATTATCATTAGCCTAATGACATGGTTGATGAAACAGAGGCTGTGAAAGCTGGAGTGATTCACCCAAGGTCCCAAGGCCCCTGCGGTGGCAGAGGCAGGAGTTACAGGCAGGTCTCCTCAGTGCAGGCCTGGCTCTGGCCTCAGGTGGGGCACCGAGAGCTTCGCCTTCGTCTCGGTGCAGTCAGAGGGTAGCTGGCCAGTTGTGAGCTGGAGGTGTGTCCCATTCCCACCTCCTCACTGGGACATCCCTGCTGGCTGGGGATTGCTCCTGGAGCTGGAATGGGTGGCAGCGGGTGAGCAAGCAGCACGGGCTGCTCCTTGAGCCGGGCAGCGGCTGGAGGACCCCCACAGTTTTGGGGACCACAGTGCTGGGACCCTTCTGGGTGTGCCCAGGGCTGGACACAGAGGCAGCACAGACAGCTGGGGAGGTGTGGGCACAGCTGCTGGAGCCCCCCTATCTGCAGAGGACAATAGGGTTGGGGCAGAGCATCTGCCATGGGGTGCAGAGACCAGCTCGGCCTGGGGCTGGCAGTGAGGGCTGGGGCACAGGAGGCTGTTCACACCACACGGAAAATTTCTTCTAAGGCGTGGAATGATTTATGGGTTATTACTGGCTGTGACAGGGTCGGCTGCCAGGTCTGGGTGTTTTGGGGTTGGGGGGTGTGGGAGGATAATGGGGACAAATTGGGGCCTGAAGGAATGTGCGCCGTGCGGAGCAGGGGGAGGTGGGGGAGCAGAGGAGGTGCTGCCTTCTCCTCCATTCCCAGACACAACCTGCTCTCATTATCCTGAGCCACCACAGGCGCTAACGCACACAAATATATTCTAATTTATTAGAGCTGGCAAAGATCTCTTTGCAGAGAGCGAACGTTTTATTTTTGAGGCTCAGTGGTTCAAGTGTTTGAAAGGGCAGCATTCTCTGTGCCTCCAATGTGGGGCTAATGATAATCTAAATTAGTTATTGGAAATAATTACCAAGGCTTTATTGTGCCAAGCATAGCAGAGCCCTGGAGAGCAGTCGCGCTCAGACACGGCCATGCAGCTAAAAGCTTTGATGCTTCATTAATATTCAAGGAGAGTCTTTGGCTGTTTTCCCTCCTCCCCTCGCGAGCTGCTGCAGCTCTCTGAATGAACCTGAGGCCTCCGGTGACACCGGTGAGGGGCCTGCCGATTGAAATTAGCAGTGGTACAATATCAAAGTTCACTGCACTCCTAATCTCAAATGGAAAAGGTGGGTTTCAGAAGATGCTATCGCTCTGCACGGCGGTGAGGATTCAGTGCCGAGACGGCTTCTTCTGGCTCCAGGCGCCTGGTTCCGGGCTGAGATAATGCTGGAGAGGTAGCATCTCCAAGGTTGTCCTACACAGCTGGGTTTTATGATATAATGGACCAAACTGGCTGCATAATTAATCAGCCTATATTTTTCCCCTAGTAAATCTTCCTGTGATGGGCAAACAGAAGCCCTGGAGCTGTCTTTGCCTGCCAGATCCATGGTGCTGCATGTGTGTCTTTTCCTTTTTCTTCTCCTCATCTCTCTTTTGGAATAAATGCTGTGATTTGAAAGTGACTCCAGCGCTGTTCACAAGGATGCAGGGATCTCAGGGCTGCTGTTATTTTTTGCATGCGAAGCAGCTGCAGCCTCCCTTCCAAAAACCTCTGGGCTCCGAGCAGGACAGCAGGATGTATTTTTGGATGCGGACTTGGCCTGGCAGGGCTCCAGGGAGAATTTCCTCTCCTTGCTTGGGATTCTGCGCTAATCAACAATTCAGTCCCGGTGCCCGAGGGCAGGGCTCGGAGCAGAGGTACCGTCCATCTCAGCCATGATAACCATGCTCAGCACATCGCTGCAGAGCCCTGCGGGCTCGACCCACCACTGTCAGGAGCCAGGGCAGGATTCCTCCGGTTTAGTGAGGGCTGGGTGTAAAGAGCAAATCCTTCCAGTTTGCAAGATGGGGGCAGACACCCTGCCTGTTTTCCGGGTAAGCAACATAGTGATGCCCAATAAATTGGGACATCTTGGGAATTTCAGCCCCTGCCCCCTTATAACCCAGGCTGTGCAATGGCTAAAAACACCACGAGCCCCACCACGAGCAACTCCTACCATTCTCTGCGAGGCTTTTGTGCCACCCCGGAGGTGCGGGATGGGGATGGACCCCACACCTGTCCCAGTAGCCCGCGGGCTAGCGGAGGCAGCTGGCACGCGGGGAGCCCCGGTGCCGCGGCAGGATGTGGAGTACGGTGAGTCATTCCCCGCTCCCGGGGCCGTGCTTCCATCCCACGCCGTCTCGGCGGGTGAGTTATGGGACTTCTCCTCTGCTGAGCAGGCACAAATCATCGGGGCCTGTCAGGAGTCAGGATGAAGTGGGCTGGCTGGAGAGTCCACACTAGTCCTTTAACAAGATTGATGCTTTGCTGCTTCCCAGGTCTGAGTTCAAGAATCTATATTTTATTCCTTCCCTTCTCTCCCTTCGCCCTGCCCTGTTTGCTGCTGCAGAAACCCGCTCTTATAATTCCTGGTCAGGTTTGCGTGTGTGAGGTGGTAATGTGTCTCCCTGGGATGAAAAAAATTGTTTCGAGGAAAGATTTATGAGGAATGAATTATTTAACCTCACACTCTTGGCTACCCCTGTGCCTGCCCGCCAGCACGGGCTCCGGGACCAGACAACTTCGTCTGAGGAAGCCCAGGTCCAGATGGACCGACGTCCCACTGGTGCTGCTTGGCAGGTGGTGTGGGGCTCACTGGGGACTCCGGTGGAGAGGGGCCAAAGCTGATGCTGGGTCTGCATGTGGCAGATGCCCCCACTCCTCCCAGGTGCCCCTGCCTGGTTGCAGCCATCACTGCCTGCCTGTCCTTGAGAGCACTGTGGAAGCAGAGAGCAGGGAGAAAAACAGAGGTGAACAGCTGGTAAAACATCTGGAGTGGCCTTCTGCCAAGGCAGGGCAGCTCTGCCCCACCAAGACAGGATGCCATGGTGGACCCCTACTGGCATGACCATCCTTTTGTCCAAACCCAAGTCTCTTATCCATCACCCAGGCTTGGAGCTTTTGTCTGAATCTTCGGCTGCTCGGGAGCTGGGTAAACCCAGACTGAGCCACCCAGGAGCAGTGGGGCAGCACGGGGAGGAGGTGTGCTGGGCACAAAGGGGGCAGGCAGCAGGCATGGGGTGGACAGGGCTGCTGTGAGAGCACGGTGCTGGTCACTACTGGTGGCTGGTGCATGGCAGTGCCAGGAACACAAAGCAGCCTAACCCAGGGTTTTGTAGACCCGGGGCAAACTGAAAGGGACAAAACGTGTTTGCAAGATATTTTTCCCTTGAAAATGATGATTTCTGCAGGAAGTGCCTGTCTGCAGCGAATTTCCAGAAAGAAAAAACACACACAAAAAACCAGTTTGTGCGAATTGAAAACAAAAACCTGCCAGACGTTCCCTGCTCCTCGCTCGCCCGCCCCCTCGAAGAAATATTGGCAGAAGATGGGGAAAGGAAAGGAAGCCAGAAAACTTTTGAAGAAAAATATTAATGAAAACCAAACCCTTTCTGCTTCTTTTTTAATTCCCAAAGGGGAGATAAAGGGCTCCCTGCCCTGCCCTGAGGACTCATTGCTGACCCTGACGTGGAGACAGGAGTGGTGCTGGTCCAGTCTTGCTGACATTTGTCAAAAAAACCAGCCCAGAGCCCCTGGATCTGGGTATGTCTTGCTCTGCTGACCTCTCTTCTAATGGCCTGGGGTCCTGGAGCAGCTTCTGATTCCTGGGATGCACTTGGGAATTGGTCCTGTGTGGGGAACTGAGTGATGTCGCCAGCAGGAGAGAAGCCCCAGCATGATGGGGATCTGGACAGAGGTGCCGTGTTTGGAGAGGTGTGGATGGAGCTCAGATGTCCCTGGAGGTGTGAAGTAAAGGAGAGAATGCATTTCTCAGGGGTTGGAGAGCCTTAGCCAGCATAAAAGTGAGCCACCTGAGCAAAAGACCTTGGAAACTCCCCAAAGGAGTCCTAAGTGCCAGCTTGCCTGGGGACACTGTGCCTAGCATAGAGACAGCAACCACCAGGGTGTCCCATGGCTCCAGCCCCACTGCACAGCAGCAGCAGGAGAGGTGGGAAGGGTTTTCTTCACAGCCATAATCTGAGAGGGCAGGGAGGAGGTCAGGCATGAAGAGAACAGGAAGATTTGACGGGGGCAATGGAATTCACAGAGTTTCTCTTGTAAAATGTGCTGAAGGACTCAACACCTGCTCTCTGAAGGCTGTTCCTCCTCAGCCACAATAGAGCACTGTGATGAAGGGGAGACCACCCCAGCTGCTGGGGTCCTTAGCACCGGCTCCCAGAATACCTGACTGTGCTGCTGCAGCAGACACCAGCCCTGAGCTGCATCAGGCAGAGTCCCTGCTGGATGACCTGCTGATGGGAAGGAGTCACCACTAGGACAGCCAACTGGGTGCGAGGAGTGGGGAGAGGAGGGAACTGCAGAGGGAAGGTGGTGAGTCTGCTGGCACTGCTGCCTACTGTGGTATAGCGGGATCCTGCACCTGGGAGTACTGGACTCCTACCGTGCAGTGGGGTCCAGGGGGGTGTCCTGCAGCACTGTAGGGTGCTTTGGGCATCCTGGGATACTTCCATGTCACTGGTGGGGCAGACTGGGAGGCAGGACTACATGGGAGGTTGTATACTGGATTTCACTGAGGTCTTCTGGGAGGATAAGATGTAGTGTGGGAGTCCCTTTTTGGGGTGGAGAGCACTGGGCAGGGGCACAGTAGGACTATGCAGGTGAGTGGGGTATACTGGGGTCACTGGGATGTGGCAGTTTTCCAAGAGGCAGCAGGATGAGCTGGCAGCACTGTGCAGCAGCTCTCTGGTGACAGCAGGACTGTCACAGGATGGTATCGCTTGAGGAAAGGGCAAGGTAGGCAGCTGGAGCCTGACCCTTCTCCATTCCTGAAGGTCTGATGAGGGAGATGGTGCCCCCCTGGCTTGCTGTGCCAGGGCAGAGTCAGGCCCTCTTGCCTGACCTTGCAGGGTGCTCATTCCTCCAGCCAAGTCCTGCCAGCACTGGCTCCAGGTTTCCCAGACAAGTATTGTGACAATACATGAGCATGTCTTACAAGAGGGCTCCAGGGCCAAGGGGGGCTGAGAGGGGACTGTGGGGGGTGTGCATGTGAACTGCAGTGACAAAGATCAGCGGGGATGTTTGAACAGTCAGGATGAAGGAGGTCTCCTTGTGCCACTCCTTCATACATAGGGTGTGAGATGTATACTGCAGGTCTGTCCTCATCTCCACTCAGGACTCACTGACCCCCTTCTCTGTTCAGCCACCTTACTCCTCCCACTGCAAAACACAATGACCTTCCTCTCACAGCTGCCCCGAATCCCTCTCCTGCATCTGTCAGGCTCCTTGAGAAAAAGAATAAGGAGTCAGGAGAAGACATGGTCCTACTCCTATGTGGGTAGGGGAGAAGAAGCTGGAGGAACTGGTCAGGATGAACTCTGCTCCCTTTGCTGCTGGAGCTGAGCTGGGAATGGCCATGGCAGCTCCTGCTGTCCCCAAGGCGTGGTTTGCAGTGCAGGTGCTGAGGAAGGCAGGATGCTCTGCTGGGCCACCCAGCAGCTGCCTAATGCCTCTCTCTTGAGATGAGGTTGCATCACGTAGCTCTGTCTGGAGAGCTCCACTCTCCATCCTCTCACAGAAACCCTCCACCCCTCCAGAGAAGTTCAGTGGAGACCTAACTCAGCAAGTGAAGTGCCTGGGACAGCCCGGGGCAGGATGGGCAGCAAGCGGTGTCTGGGACGGGAGGAATACTGAGTAGTTCCACCTCTCACCCCACAGTCTGGCAGGTCTGCTGGAAGGGAAGCTCTGCCATGGGGAAGCAGCACAGAGAGGTGCTGCCTTGGCCAGGGTGAGCAGAACCCCCTTGCCTTTACATACCATGAGTTCATCAGGTCTCTGTCACTCTCGCTGCCCCTTGAACCCACCCATCCTGGCTGGGCTGTCCCTGGGAGCGAACCTGCCCCTCTCACCCTGCGGACCACACACTGACCACCCCAGGACCGTAGCAAAGCAGGGATTTTTAAACACCAGCAAATCGCTGCAAATGCTGAGATTTTGGTTTGCAGTAGCCAGTCACACGGCGCCAGTCCGCAGAGATCTCTGAGCATGCACAAAAAGCATTACAAGGCACACAGGAAAGATTACACTTTACAGCGCGTGTACATGCGCTGTGCACACACAGTCGTGCTTACGCCTCGTGCATCCAAAACAATGCTCAAAGACACCCACAATGATGCCTCCAGCTTTCAGTTAAAACTAATTTTAACCAGCGAACACCTGCCAAATTGATTTTATGGGTTTGACACTGGTAAATCACTTGAATTTTCAAGCCTCCACAAAATTTACATTCTGCTATTTTCATGTCTCTTGGAAATTTTTGTCTTTGGCTGGTTTCACTGGGGAACTTTTTTTGATGAAGCAGCCCAGGGGCCAGGAGGCAAGGAGTAGAAAAATGGCAACACGAGTGAGTGCTGGGATACATTGAATGTCTTCTGCTGTGCTTTTGGGTCTGATGTCTGTGTCTGGCTTATCTTGAGTTTGGTGGACTTGTCTACAGGTGAACAAATCCTTCATCTGATGGCACCTGGCTTGTGGATGGGGTCCCTTTGTGGTTACATCCCAAAATAGAGAGCAAATTATGCTCTTGTATGTGTGGGTAGCTCAGGAGGGCAGCTTTGTTGAACCCTGTCTCTAATGAGATTGGAGCCTGGACTTCATGTATTCTGTTCTGCTCAAGAGAAGGGTGAAATTGGATGAAATCCACAAGTGATTATGATGGTTCTGCCTGATAAAATCATCTCACAACGGTCCCTTCTTTGGAAATGGTTACAGGGCTGGTGTGTCACTTGGATTTTGGTGCATCTCTGCATGGCTGGATGAGCTGGGCCCAGAGAATGGCTGCAAAACCACGTTTTATTCCTTCCTACTCTGATGTGTTAAGTAGCTAATGGTGCTTGTGTGGAGAGCTGTTCTGTTGCTTTTGTATAACAAGGACATAAGAAATGAAAAATCAAAGAGTCTTTAAGGTGTTCCTGAAAACAACAATGCCTCTAGAGGAGGATTTTTATCTTTGAGCTTTTTAATGGGATGGAATCTTATACTTCAGTGTTCCAACTGTTGTGTGACTGAATGTGTCCTGCAGGTCCTTTCTTTTCTAAGTGGGCTGCTCACGGTGAAGGGTCAGAGTGGAGTAGCCTTTGCTGTGTGTATTTCATGTCCTGATTCCCCTCTCACTTGCAGCCACGTAGAAAAGGAAGAACAGAGCTGAGGTACATGGGTGAGCCTGCTACCACCTGGAAGGGAATACTCTGATCCCAGTGCTGCCCACCACCTAGTCCTCCTGGTGCTTGCAAGTGAAGCGGGGCTGCATCCAGAGAGCATGGTGGGAGAGAGACCCGGAAGTACAAAAACATCTGGATACTGTGTTGGGGTGAATTAGGAAATTTAAAACAAGGTAGGAAAGGAGAAGGGAGGAACTATAAGAAAACCTCAGAACTGCAGATACCTACTGTGTGAAAAGACCTGAAGGGCAATCTGAACAAGGATGGACACCCTCAGAAACAGGGTTAGAAACCAAAGGCAAAAGGAGGAGGCAGGTAGTAGGCCAGAAAATGGAGTGGACATCTAGGTTTGGTGGACAAGAGGTCAGGAAGGAGAAACAGAAGGTAAGCCTTAAAAGAGAAAATAACAGCTAGTCCTGAAAGAATAAAGATGGAGATAACAGTGTGAACCACAAAACAGAAGCTGAGATGAAAGGGAGCATGCAGAGAAGACTGAGAGGGCACAGAGCAGGTGAAGGTGTGTGGACTCTCCTGGCAGGGACAAGTTGTTGCCAGGTTTCTGCTTTTGCACCTCGAGGATGTGTAGGCCAAGGTGGGGAAATGAGAAAGGAGAACACTTCAGAGGACTTCTCTTTGGAGAACGGCCAGAAGGAAGCACAAGTGGAGGTGGGTAGGTGACCTAAGTTTGCGAAGAAGGCTTTGCCACTGGTCAGCATTAGTGGAAAAAGGTTATTCTTCAGTGTGGGATTTTCCCTGAGAACTTTGAGACCTAGTCTTCCGGGTGTGAAACGTGGCACAACCAGTAAGAAGGCTTTATGACAAGAGAAGTAAGTCTTGAATGAGTACGGGAGGATGGGGGGAAGATGCTGCCATGCCTTCACACTGCCTGAACGCTCTGCGCTGCCTTCGGTGAGGATGCTTGTCAGAGTCAGCAAGCCATGGCTGTTCTGCACAAAGGCGATGCATTGCTTTGTGTCTGTCTAGATTTAAACAGCTATCGGAGAAATTACCCATGGGAAATTATGAGCTAACCTAGAGAAGATGGGATCACAGAATTAAAATGGATAAAGAACTTGCGAAGGGTGAGTCTGCAGTGGATAATGTTAAAAGGAGGTTATCAGGAAGAAGAAAGATAAGTAGTGATGTTCCCTGTGGATGAGTCTTGGGACTGTCTCAGTGAGTGTTTCCTTTCTTGGCCTTGGTTGCTCCCTGTCTGGAATACACACACAGCAGGAGAATGGCCATGTCAGCAGGAGCGGGGCGACCAAGAAAGGAAGAGAAGAGAGCAGTAAGGAACGGGAGAGCACTTACCTTGCCAAAACCCGACGTCAGGCAGACCTTCCAGCCAGCAAATGGACGGCACCTCCTCGGCTGAGAGCTCAGATAAGACCAGGCAGAAACAGTTCAAGTATTTCTGTACTGATGCCAGGAACATGAGCAATAAAATGGAAGAATTAGAAAGCCTCATCCAGGAGGAATGAGTAATCCTGCGAACTGTGGATATCGGAGAACTTATCTTCCAGGGCATAGATGAGAGAACAACTACTACAGATATTCTTGATCACAGTCAGGTTGCTTTACCAGCCAGAAACAGAGGAGACAAGTTTAGAGTTTGTTTTGCTGTTGAACAAAAAAGGAGAATTTGGTCCTGATGATAACCTCAGGTTGAACTGCTGTGATTTGGTTTGGTGTCTCTTAAATGGATTGGGGTGGACATGAATTGGTCTCTACCCAAGGTTTGGCATGGAGACTTTGAGAAACGAAGGAAATCAGATAATGAGGTTGTCTGGCCAGAGAGGCTTCGAGGGCGAGAATGGACAAATGGCCAGTTCTGTCCGGAGCCTACGTCCCTGCGTGAGGAAAGGGCTGGAGGGAAGGGCTCCAGGTCCCCACCGTGGATGTGCCCCGAGCCAGGCACAGCCAGAGGCGGGAAACAGGATGGCTGGGAGGGGAGGGAAGCTGAGGCCAAGGAAAGTGGGACACAAGTAGGAAGGGTTGATGTAAGTCCTGTGTAAGGAGAACCTAGAGGCAGGAGATCTATGGTTTCTGTAGGCAAGAGAAAAGCTCAGGCAGGGGGCTGCTTGCAGAGCACCAGGACTGTATTCTCCCACTACATAATGAGGTTGCCAAGACTGGAAGTGATGACTGGCCTGCCTGATACTGGTGCACTGGTGGCACTGGGATGGTGAGAGTTACTTGCAGGTTCAAGGTTAAGATGCGACAGTCACCTGGGTTTTTCTTTCCTCTTGCTTGTGAGAGTTTCACCCATGCTGATGCCAGGGTACCTCTGTTCAGGGCATGATGTAGCCTCCAGACTTTCTGTAGATATTGGAGGTGAGCTTGAGAAGACGTCAGAATGGATGAAAAGAGTTTCCTGGCCCTAATCTCTATTCTCCAGTTGCTTGACAAGGTTGGGAACTGGTCTCAGTGGTCCATCCCTGCTCCTTTGGGCAATGTAACAAGGCGAGCTCCCCTGGACCATGGGGACCACTGCTCTGTCAAGTCAATGGCTGCATATGTCCTTGATGCTGGCATGTTTCCTGGCACATTTCCTGGCAGCAGTGCCCCAGCCCCTCTGCCCTGAGCTGGGCCAGCTTGGCAGCACCTGCGGCAGTCCCCAGAAGGGCTGGAGAGCAAAGCATTGCACAGGCTGCTTGTCCAAAGCCATTAGTGCTTGGCACCCTACTTCTAGGCAAATGAGCCAGTTAACCCGATCAAGTGAACATGTGGGCACAAGCACGGGCGGCCAGCAGAGCATTACCTTCCTCGTCCGACACGTGAGGCTCCTGTGAACGCAGCCTCTCATGTGACAGCGTCGCAGGGCTGACTCAGACAGAGTGTGTCACCGTGCCAGCCCCCGGCTCCCTGTCTGTTCACAGATGCTCTCGCCCAGCTCCATGCCTTCTTCTGGGAGCCACTCTGCTTTCCCCTTCCAGCATGGGTTGGGGTTGGCAACTTCAGCCCCCTCTCTGGAGCTCCTGGGGAAAGCTGGGCTCCAGCTGTGCCCGCAGAAGCGTTTCATCGTTTGCTTCCTCCTCTCCACCTCGTCATCCCACCGCTGCTGGGCAGCACCTCTTCATCTAGGTCAGGCGGAAGATTTTGCTTCTCCTCCCGACTTCCACCACACCTTAGGTGTGTGGGCAATTACCCAGAAACTCTGCACACACCCTGTCAGCTCTAATTACCCAGCAGAGGCAGCGCAAAAAGAGAGCAGCAAACTGCGTCACCTTCCAGCTGCCCTTTGCCGTGGGAGGCTGGCGTGGGTAGCACAGTGGGCATTGCTGACTCGGCCTCCCTCACCTGGTCTCCACCTGGGCTTGGGACCGCAGCACCATCCCTCAGTCCTGCAGGATCACCACACAGCCAGCGGGAGGTCTGATGGACTCAACATGGACCAGGAGTTCAGCTGGAGCAAAAGGTCCATGGTAACAAGTGTTCCCTTTAGCAATGGTAGAGCAACCTCAGGGTCTCAGTGTCTTTCCTTACATGTGGTAAATCTGGATGCTCTGCAGGTCATCAGCTCCTTGTCCAGAGCTGGGCCAGTCCTTCCAGAGCTGCACGTCTCCCTGCTCCTCCCACAGCACATCATCTCCAGAGTCGAGGTCAGCGGTCTGAAGATCATGCATGTCCCTGCCTCAGGAAAAGCTGCACCACAAATAACTGTCCCCCCCTCCAAACAATAGAAGTCTTCTCTTCAAAACAGTCTCCTCTGCAGTCATTCCCAGAACATCATGAACCCCGAGGTTAGCTCAGCTTGCTGCACCCCATCTCCTTAGCTTTCTGGGGGCTGGAATGGAGCTGGGTCATCTACCAGAGCAGGGTCTTGTCTTCTTGGCAGACCCTCATGTCACTGTTCAGAGCCTGGACTCTTGTGGCTATGGAGAAAGGTTTGGAGTGAAGATTATTACAGTCTGAGAGAATTCCAGCCCAAACAGTGCAGGATTTTGTTGCTGATGTCTGGTAAACGAGCCCCAAATGCCATTTGGGTCAGACTGAAGCTAGGCTGTATTCAGTGTACAACTGCAGGAAAAAAGGACAACAAAAATATTTTCTTAGTGCATTTTCTAAATGAAACTTTTTTTTATTTTATTTTATTGTAAAAGTCTCCCAAAAGAAGCAATCAAAGGAAAAAGAAGGGGAGCAAAGGAAAGGCTTGTACAACATTTCATTTCCTGTAGAACAAATCCCTTGGCATGACCCAAATTCACTCCTCTGATTTCCATTTCTTGCAAGTTAAAACGCCTCTCTTCTGATTTGCCTCAGCCTGTATCTCCCCCCTTCAGGTTCTCTGCTGGCAACTGGACCGAGAAATTCCCCATATCCCTGCCCCAGTAATGCCCTTGCTGCTTCACCCCATCAGCTCCTGCTGCCCAGTTCCCCCTGCAGCTGCCCAGAGCCGGATGCAGGCAGAGCTTGCCCGACTGCGAGCCCAGAAAACCCTTCCCTGGGTCCCATGAAAGTTGATGGAAAATCTCTGCGCCTAGAGATGGGAAATGAGGGGATTTCCATCACTCTGCACGCCGAGCCCCATCAGGGAGCGGCTGCTCTCCTCTGTGGCAGTGAAGCAAGTTGGCGGTGGGTGGTGGGTGATGGGGAGAGGGTCCAGCAGGCTCCATTTCTTGCAATTTGAGCACGACCAAGCCCAGATCTCTGGGTGGGAGCATTTCTATAAATGCAAATAAGTAAAGGAAGTAAATGACAGTCATTTTGGACATTTTCCTGTATGTAAATGCGTTTCCTTGGTAATCACATCTCTAGTATTTCTGTTTATTTTTATACATCTGTTTTCGGTTAGCCCACAGAGCTCTGTGCTGGAGCACAGCAATATCCTCAGATGTCCCTCACCTTGGCACAGGAGAGGGGCCGTGTGGTCTCACACGTGCAAGTGTGCAGAGATGCAGACCCCTCCTCAGCTCTGTGTCCACTTGCACACCCCCGGGGGGGTCCCTGCCACCACCGGTAGCCCCACGCGCGCTTGGCAGGGAGATGCGATGCCGTAGGCAGCAGGGTTGCTGGAATTGGGGTTTTGTGTCCCTGCCCTTTAGTTTGTGGCAAACTGCTGCTCCAAATGACACATTTTTAATGGTGCCTGTTGAAGTTGCCCTTAGGCTTTTGAAACCCCAGCACTTGAAATACATCATCAGTATCTGAAGACGGCTGCTGGTCTGTGAGTGCCAGACTAGGACACTGGTGAACACATCTCCTGCTGCTCGCCTGGCCTGCTTTGGGCTGAGGGGGTGAGGGCAGGACATGATGCCCTGGCTTCGAGCCCAACTGTGACAGGCTTTTTAAGCACCCAGCCCTTAGCTCAGTGCTGGGATCTTCCTGCCCCATGGTGCACCACACTGCCCTACTTCTGATGCTCTGCTTGTCTCGGCCCCTCAACGCTGCCCTGATGAGCTCTGAAGTGAGGGTAGAAGTGGTATGGAGCGGTGTGAAGGGCTGACAGCCCCATCCACACATTCCCAGCATGCTTTGGACCTGTGCAAATAGCCCTCTGTTGATGGTCCCCAGCACCTGGAAGCTGCCTTGCCTGGACCACCTTACCTGGACCAACATGTGGTTTTGTGAAGAGACTGGCAGGTGGGATGTTTAGGGCTGCTTCCAACAGCCCTGGACTTGTTCTGGAGCACAGATACTGGCATGTCCTTTCTAAGACACCACCAGTGAGACCTGGGACAGCCAGTGGGATCAACATGTCCATGCACTGCAACGGTCACGGCAGAGTCCAAAGGGCTGGTGTGTCCTTTCTGTGACAGCACTCCACAAACCCCAAAGCATCCAGAAATTGTCCATCTCAGGTCTCCACCAATCTGCAAGACACCAGGTAACCATGAACTCTTCATGATCTCCATGATCTCCCATCCCTGTCACCATTGTGTCACTGCTGGAAGCCCTGGATTGGCTGAGCTTTGCCTCGTGGTCCCACTTTATGACTGTGTTTGTCAGTGCTTGGCTCTCAGCCTGCAAAGGAAGGTTGTGAGTGAGCATTGCAGACATAACCTGATCCTCACTGTGCAACAGATGAATGTCTCTCTAGGAAGACATCAATGCCCTCTTGTTTAATGGGCTCTTTATCCATTGCCTGAATCTTGCAGGATACTTGTTCCACTATTACTGGTGCTTTTCTTTCACTCAACATGTTCTTAGAGCTCTCCTGACTCCAGGAGCTGAGGTTTCCCATCTCCTTCCCTCCCAAGCATTCACAAAATGAGGTGTGCCCCCAGGGAGAGCCCTCAGGGGTGGGAAACCTGTGTCTCCCTTCCCTGGTGCTCTTCTACCATCCAGCTGTGCAGGCTGTGACCTCCCTGGGACAGTCTGTGCTTGCACGGGGACATGATGGTGGCCATGAATCAGCACAAGGACAGAGTCTTAGAGAGCACAAGTGCTCAGCTGGCCATGATGCTCTGCAAAGGGCCCAGCAGTGCCGGGTATGCAGCTGCCTTCAGCACAGCCTGTACCACTTGGTGAGGACACCTGCAGCAGGGCAGCTCTTTGCTGGTACCCTGAGCAATGAATGCGGTTCCTACTTACTCATCTTCCCAATGCACTCATCTTCTTCTTAATGCTGCCCATTTGGTGAGACCAAGGGGATGAAGAGAAGCCTGTGAGGTGGGCAGGGACACCTGTGAGGTTGGGTAGGTCCCCAGAGCCAAAGTCCATCTCTCTTTGACACTCCCCTGGGGACACCCCAGTTGCAGTTCAGACATTTGTAATGCCTCAAGATAAATTGAGAGCTGAGATGCAGCTTTGATGCTGGCTGGCATCTTACAGAATGACTGGAGAACAAACTTTTCTGGTTTTTGTTAAGGATTTTCCCCTAATTTAAGCTAAAAAAGAACATCCTTAATATCAGCGATAGCTCACGTGCATCTTCTCACTCCACGTACTCCGTCTCCTGACAGCCACAGCATTGCAGAAAGAAAGTCAACATTCGCTTTGTGCCACACCCCCCCCTTTGGCTTCGTAACCTCGCACAAGATCCACATCCAGCCAAATAAGGTACCACCTCAGAATGATAAATAAATCAGGGAGAACTCGCCAAGTTAAGCGGCTGTCTTCCTACCACGCATCACCTGATAAAAGTTACTGCTGCGAGCATAATCTCAACCAGCACATGGCATTAACCCAAAGAAAAGCAACATTTTCTCATTCACCTAAAATTATCCACCCACTGAAATAGGTACTATATTCTAGTGATAAACAGGAGCCGGCTGCTAGTTTAAGCACATGTTCTCTTGCAATGCAGCACAAAAAAAGCCTGCTGCTCAGTATCATCTGCGTGGCTGTAATGTCTTCTGCAGCTCCATGTAGCTAGTCAGCTGGAAATAGCTGGTGTTCGGTGATCATTTTGGATGCGAGCTCTTTGATAATGCCCGTGCACACGCCGATACACACATCCACACTGTTCCCAGTCACTGTTTGGCTTTTTCATTATCCTTCAAGCCCAGTGTTTATTATTTGTGCATTTAACTGTGTCCCAGCTAGAGACCCCCCACCCTGTTGTGTCAGGCGCTGTACAAGCCCTCGGACTGAACGGCAGCTCCTGCCTCTGAGAGCTGGCAGCCTCATAACCATTTTTGGATAGAAAAACAGAACACTGCAAAAAAAAAAAAAAAAAAAAAAAAGAAAACAACAACAAAAAAACCCCCCCAAAAAACAAAAAACCAAACCTTGGATTGCATGTAAAGAAATAAAGCAAAATGCTATTCCCCCACTCCTGCTGTCTGTGCTTGAGCTTTCCAAGAAGTTCCTGTCCTCATCTGTTAGGGTATCATTCTACAGCTCAATGACAAACACAGAACTTGCCAGTTTAAACATATAGGTCTTAATTTTGCTCTTTGGTACACACAGGCACTTACCTTTCCCTCTCAGAGGTAGGTGGGAGATCAGCTTTAGTCCCTGTCCCCTAGCAGGCTGTGGACAGAGGTGCAGCCACATGCTGGGGTGCCAGGAGTGGTGCCCCCATGTCCTCTCCTGCGTGCCCCCACCAGCCCCATGGTGCTCTGCTCTCACCCTGACCACACGTGCTCACACTCAGCTCCTGCTCAGGTCCACCCTGTTCAAATTCACAGGGCTCCTGATCTCCTGCTCCCTGTCTGCTGGGGGTGTGTTTACTGGAGCCTGAGGGTGCTGCTGTTCACTCCATTGTGTGAGGAGGCAGGGAACCCAGTGAACTCCCAGTCCCCTCGCAGCCCTGCACACAAACCAAAGGATTACAGTAAGTAAATCACATTAAATGATGCATTACCTATCAAAAGGCACTGAATTCACACCACAGCCAGCCGGGCTGATGGTAGTCATGCAGCTTTTGCAGCACCCAGGCACTTGCCCAGCACTGGGGGTGCTCTGGCCGGTGGATGGGGAACTGCAGCTCACCCCCACTGCTCTGCCCAGCCTCCCCGACAGCAGCTTTCTCCTGCTCCACCGCATGACTTTGCCTCACGAGTCATCAACTCAGCGTCTGCTCAGACACGGGAGGAAGGAGCACGCAAGGCCCTGCACCCCGAGCCAGGTGGCTGAGAGCCCAGCGCTCCCTGGGCCCCCTGCACCCGCAGGGGCTGCTGGTGGTGGGGCCGGGGTGCAGAGAGCAGCAGGAGCACAGTCAGCAGGCAGCAAAGGGCGTCTAATTGTGGCCATCCCTGCAGCATGATAGATGGCTCGTGGATGTATCGGCCGTTATGGATTGCAAAGCGTTGTTCTGAGATAAGGGGCCTTACACCAGTGACTGATTTATGCCTTCCTCACTTTATTGCCTTTTTTTAAATTTTTTTTTAAAATTTTATTTTATTTTTCCAGGAGCTTTAAAAGGGTGGAGCAGCCAAGCCTAAATGTTGAACCATCTAAACACGCCTCAGATGTGTCACATGGGACTTGCAGGGAGGGCTGAGCAGGGCATGGGCTGAACAGTGTGTGCTGCAGAATAACCCCATGCTCAGCAATGCTGGCCTCAGTCAGTACCCTGGTCCTGATGTCCCTGTGTGACCCCATGCGTCCTCAGGGTATGGTGAGATGGGAGGTGTCTGCTGGAGGAGATGATGACCCCAGGGACCTTCAGGGATGGACGATGTGAACAGTCCAAACATTCTACTGAAACCCCAGCAAACTAATTTTTCCCCATTAGGTTTAGCTTCAGGTGTCCAGTATAAACATGCTGTGTCACATTCATGTAGCAACAGTCATAGCACTAAAAAATGGAGTATTTCAGGTCACTTGTGCTTAAAAAAATTAAAAAACCCCAATATTATCCCAGGTCTTATAACAAGCCAGGGTGAGCTGTGGTGGAGGCAGTGGGGTTAGGTCCTGCTTGCTTTAGAGGGGACGTGGGGTTGTGCCTGTCTCTTTGCTGTGACTGTAAAATCAGTGTAGCTGTGCTGGCAGGATCTGTGCTCCCCCTGTGTGCAGCACTGATCCCAGCCCCTTCTCCTCACCCTGGCAGGACCCCTATGAACTGCAGCAAGGATGCTCTCAGACAGCAAGGACAGAGGAGGGTGCCTGTCCCTGTTTTCATCCATCTCTCTGTTCAATGCCAGAAGAAAGTCATACTTTCTCTGATCTTCTTGTGAGTCACTTCATAGTGAAGGATTGAGCCAGCTCCCACAGGTCTCAGTGTGAGGATTTTGCTGAGGATGGGGTGTTCCAAGAGCCGGTTGATGTCTGGGGGTTGTTTTTGGGAGACATTTCACTGGAATGTTTCAAGTGGAGCAGCACAAAGGCATTCCTATTACCCCCCTTTTCCTCTGCTGGACAAAAGCTGGATGGATATTCTGCGTATTCCTGGCTTTCTGCAGAGGGAAATGGCAGGGGTTACGGAGAGATCACAAGCCCTGTCTCCTCGCAGCACAACTGCTCCAAGTACACGGTCACTGCTCCACGCCGTGAAGCTCACGTCAGCGCACAGTCCTCGGGTGGTGAGGGCAGGGTGTGGGCAGCTGCCTGCTGTGGGGCCAACCCCTCTGGCATGGGCCAGGGGGACCCCTCCTGGCACCGTGCCCCATGTGGTGCCCGCTGCATCCTGAGTGGGACCAGCACTGCCCGCTAGCACCATCCCAGCAGGTTTTGCTGGAGAGCTGGAGGAATCCAGCCCTGCGACAGGCAGTACTCCAGGTTCCCAGCCTGCTGCAGCAGCCAAGCACTTGGATAGCTGGCACTAGACTCTCTCCTTGAATTACTCATCTTTTCCATTACGAGGCCTCTCATACTCCAGCAATCCATCTGTTTGGTGGTGCAATTTCAGGATCATGCCTTTTGTCAGTGATGTTAATTTTGGCAGTCAGCAGCAGACGTGGTGCTGAAGCTCCCCGCTGAGGCCTCGCTGCCTTTTCCTGGGCATCTGGCAATGTGCTCGGAGGTGCCAGTGGAGATGGCAGCCTCCTCCCCTGCGTGTCTGGGGTTTTGTGCCAGGTGGTGGCTTCTGAGACCGCCAAAGGGCTTGGCAGTGTGAGCGCTTGTTGCTGGTAGCGCATGCATGAGAAAGGTGGTCACTGGGTTATTCCCGGTGTGTAACAGGATGTCAAACACTCTGCTTGCATTTTGCTCTCTAGCTGCAGGCCTCTGATGACCTGCCAGGGCTTTGTGCAGCTCCCCAGGACTCACCTGCCTTGGTCATGGTGGATGCTGGGATGCTCATGGACCAGACTTCAGACAATGGTCTACCAAGTGACTAGAAAGGTACTGCCACTGCACTGCTTAGCACCTCAGGGGGGACCTTATGCGACCAGATCCCACAGATGTGTGATTGCACCTGAACCTTCTTCAGGAGCTGAATGATCACCACATCAGTTGCTTCCTCTGCCTAGTTTTCCTCAGCAATCTGCCTCATTCCTCTGGGGTCCTGCCTTCTTTTGGTCTCCTTGGCTCTTGGATGTCTACAGATGACACTTCCACCTAATGCATCCTGTCCCAGGGACCAACAGGCAGACCATGCCTGTGATAAAGGCAATGTACCCATCGTATGGGGTACCCAGAGCTGATGTGCAGGGTTTATCAGGACCATCTTACTGCAGTGAGGTCCTGGGGAACAGGATGGAGACAGGATGAGAAGTCAAGCTCTGCTGATGTCCTGAGCAGGGCTGACTGGGTAACATGGCACACCCCAGCCACCTTGCCTCAAGGAGGGTGGCTCAGCAGGGGCGGGGGGAGGGTGGGGG
>JANIJG010003363.1:57918-70315 GCA_024611175.1 Megaceryle torquata
AGGAGCCCCAGCAATGCTGGGAGGGCTGGAACCCCTCTGCTGGGAGCCAGGCTGGGAGAGCTGGGGGGGTTCAGCCTCCAGAGGAGAAGGCTCTGGGGAGACCTTCTGGGGACCTTTCAGGATTTCAAGGGGCCCATCAGAAAGATGGGGACAGACTTTTGAGCAGGGCCTGTGGGGACAGGACAAGGGTGGATGGGTTTACACTGAAAGAGGGAGATTTAGACCAGAGAGAAGGGAGAAGATTTTTTTACACTGAGGTTGGTGGGACCCTGTCCCAGGTTGCCTCTCTTGGACCTGGTCCTGAGCCCAACATCCTCTGAGGCCTTGGACTGGTTATTTAACTCCTCTGCATTTGTGCCCTCATCGCTGACCTCTTCAAAGGGCTGAGCATTAGGGTCTCCATGTAGTTTAGAGAAGGATTGTTCCTCCCTATGGAGCAGGAAGGGAGAAGGATTTAGGATTCAAGCTCGTGCACCCTGTAGCCCAGTTTCTACGCACTGTCCCCTTGCTGTCACTCATCCTGTGGCCACATACACACAAGCACACCCGGTGCACCCGTGCACAGAGCTGGGCGCTGCCTCCATCACCCACCACAGAAGGGGTCTGCCAAATCCTGCTGGCATGGCCACTCCACCCACGGGAAGGAGGGAACTCCAAGGGAGGAGCAGGTCCCAGGAATCGGGACTCTGTCTGGCAGTAGGACAAGCAGAGATGGGCTGTGCCTTCCGGCAGGGCTGGGGGGGCACGGCTGCCAGCTGACCCGCTAATACCCTCTCCTCGTCTCGCCAAATGTTAATGCTGGTGCTCGACAGGATTACTCACTGAGCCTCAGCCAGTGCCTGGGAGAGACTTCAAATCAAAAGGCTCTTTCCCAGATGAGTGATTTCCCAGCTGCCTGCCAGCATCTCCCTCCTTTCGGCTGGGGAGCACCTCCTGGTCCCCCCCTGGAGGTGCACCTTCCCTGGAGGGGCTGACTCACCCCAAAGGGCTTGGAGAAGCTGAGGGAGGAAGGGTCAGGGTACCAGACAGTGACTTTTTGAACTCAGTTTGAGGAAGGGAAGACATTTAGGCTCTTGCCTCCTGGCACAGGACCCCATTGCACCCCTGACCAGTCCTTCTGACCCAGACAAGTTCCTCAAGGCACTTAGGCCTGGAGACTCATGGAGATGCCACCTCTCTGGGCAATGTTTGCAAGTGGCTTTCTATCCATGTTTCAGAGGCAAAGCATGACCTCTCACTTGAGCCCATGTGGCTCCATTTTCCAGCCAGTGCACCTTGGTTTATGTCCTTCATTCAGGGTGACCCCCTGGTACCTGGTATCCTGCTGGGACAGTGTCCACACACATGTAGTCTGCTTTCTGATTGCTTCTGGTTCCTTCCTTCCTTTTTTCATTTTCCTAGAAGCTCTGAGTGCAGGACAGCAGAGTGACCTGCTCTCTCTTTACTACTGGTCCTCACACATGCTGCTCCCTGGGGAAAGCTTCTGCCCCTCTCTCTGGGTTCCTGCTTTGTATGGACACTTCCCAGGGACACAGGTGTCTGGTCTGCGGTAGATCTGTGATGATGGTTCTCCAGCTTTCTCCACTTGTGGGCTCCCTGTACAGTGACATTCAGCTTCTGGTCCTGAGCTGCCCCTAAGTCTCCATTCAGGACCATTGAATGCAGCCACACACCCCCAGACTCGACGATCTGAAGCCTGATTCACAGTACCTGACGTTGATGGGTTCATTTGTCCCAGCACTTCTCCATCCAGGTCATTACCCTTCTCTTGCTTATCCTGGGAGCTGACACACATCTTCCGGTCTTTACAGCCTCCAGACCCTCCCATGGCCCTGCTGCCAGGACTGGCCCCAGGGTCCAGGCTCAGCCAGCAGCCCTGCTCCGGGGGTACTGTTTTGCACCTGAGCCTATTAAAACATATTCTGTTGGAATGGGTCCAGTGAGGGAAGAGATCCATCTCTGTGTGACCACCTCACTATTCACTCTGACAATCTTTGTGTCATCTACAAATTTTATCTGGAGAGATTTGGTAGTTACTGCCAAGTTATTGATGGGACAGTGAACAGCAGCTGGCCAAACACTGACACCCCCTCAGCACTGAGATGATGTCGCCAGCCTGGGATCATTTCCTAGCTCTTGTGGTGATCTCCTCACTGACCTTCAGAATGTCACTTAGCTCTGTATCTGCAAAGGTATTTAAACACAAAGCGCCACATCAGTGACAGCAAGTGCTAAGCTTTTGATGCTCCTGAGTTCCTGGCATCATGTATGTCTTGGGCACTGCAGCAAAGTTACTGGGAAGCACCAGTAACTCCACAGAAGCAGATTAAGAGCCGTCAGATCCCATCTTTTCTCCTCCCAGTTGAGACACTAAACTCTCCACTTTGGTTTCTGCTCCTGAAAGGAAGAATGGGGCCAGTTCCCAACTCAAAGGAGATGCCAGGAGACCCCTGTAAAGCGGGGGGGGTGGAATGTTGAGTGTTGAGGTGGGCAGTGTTGTGGGGACCAACAGCATCACTCAGTTGCCACCATGTGAGTTACAGCAGTCACTGCCTGTATGTCCATGCTCGCAGCCAGCTCTGCACTGTGGGAGAGCATTTCCTGAACACAAATCCCCCAAGATATTGTCTTTCCCCAGCACATTTCAACCTCTGATCCTTGTGGGATCTTTCCAAGAGGCCCTCAGAGGCATCAGGAGGCTACCTGAGGAGCTCACCTGCCCATTGCAGAGCTATGCTGACATTCACCCTGGACAGGACCTGCACTGTCATATGCTCCAGCACAACTATTCCCCCATCTCTAGGGCTGTGCCCAGAGCCCCATCAGCAACTCCCAGTGCCCTTGCGCTCTGCTGCGCCAGCAGCGTCCTGCAGCAGTGGCAGGGAGACCGACTGCGCGCGGAGGGTGTCTGACCTGGCAGCAGCCTCTGCCTGTGCGGGCGATCAGCTGTCCAGAGCGCGGGGCTGGTCAATGACTGATGTGAAAGCATCAGCCGTGGGATTGAACAGCCCTTCCCAGTCCTGCCAGAGGAGAGGAGGGGCAGAGGAGGAGCAGGCCAGATAACGACCTTGCCCAGCTTGTTAACCTTCATCTCTCCCTGTAACGTACTTGGCTGCTTGACTCTTGTAATTAAAGTGTAGTGTTGTTTAACAATTAATAGGGCTGAAGGAAGTGCTTTCCAGCACAGACTTACAGGGAGCTGCATGAACTGTCCAAGGCTTGTCAAAACAAGAGCTGTCCTTGAGAAGGAGAGCCAGGTCATGCCACCCCATGACCTGCACCTCCTGTCAGCTCCTCCAGTGTCACCAGTAGTTGTGGGCCCTCAGTTGGAGGGGTTGGAGCCCAGCAGAGCAGCAGGAGTCACTTCAGCCTCCACAAAATGTACATCCTGCTCATGCCTCTGCTGGACTGCCGGGATCTGGTGTGGATTATGCAGCTCCAGTCTGCCCTGGAGAGACACAGCAAGATGGAGCTGGCTGAAGCCTCTTCTAGGGGAAGCTGAAATCAGATGCACTCCAACAGGAGATAAGGCCCAAATATATCACAGTGTGGGGACTGAGCAGCTGAGCATGCATCATGTTCCACATCCCTTCTGCCTCCCAATCCAGGCATGAAGGATGTTTGAGGAACATGTCACCTGTAAGATGAGCCTGGGTCACAGCTCATGGCTGTGAGGTCAGACCAGATGTTCCTGCACTTGGTCCTGGCCCTGTGCTGAGTGGCCTTTAGAGCAAAGATCTTCAGAGACCTGCAGTCCCATGGCTGCCCTAGTTACATGGTGGAGATGCAATTCCTCCAGCAGTTTGTTACAGTCTGTGCTACCCTCCTGGGCTACTTGTTTCAGGACAGCCCTGACCACAGGGTTCATCTGACCAAGAATGAGTGTCTGCAGTTTGAGTGACCACAGAAACTGACCACCCTGGGGGACTTGCCCTGAACCCATCAGAGACCAGATATCCTGAGTCTGTTGGCATCTGCTCTGGGGGGTCATGAATTTCAGGTAGCATCTGAATCACTGGGGGATGATGGACTCTGCTGCAGGGGCTGAACCTGATGGAGATGCCAGTGGACAAATGCCCACCTTCGGACAGACAGATGCCTTCTGCAGACCTTGTGGGCTGTTCCCAGAAGAGACCTCATCTAGAGTTCTAATGGTTGGGGGTTGCATCAGGAATCAGCCTTTGCTGGCACATCTGAGCAAGGCAAGCTGGGGAAGCTGTCCCCCTGTGCTGTTTTATGCAAGGCAGAGACATATGCCCATGACAATGGTTCAACAGACCTCATGCCTTGCTCCTGAGCAAGCAGGACAGCATCAGGCCTGGGTTGCTTTCCACCCATGGTTTGTGATACACGTGAAGTGCAGAGAGCTTGACAGAGCAGGTTTGGTGAGGGTTAACCTGCAAATCAGCAGGGCAGCTGTCAAGGCACTATAGATTTGGGAGCAGTAACTCTTTGGCTGGAGAGTGAAAAGGGAACAGTTAATGAGGCTCATGAGATCTGTTAATACTTAACCTAATGCAATACCTACCAGCCCTGCCGATAAATTACAGACGAGCCCCAGCACATGCTTCGTTGGCCTCCCAGTCTGACAGCAAAGCCCCAGCATCTGTGGGGGATCCTTCCCTCTCACCATCACGGAGACTGGCCTTCCCTTCCCCACTCTCCTTTCCCAGGAGCCTTGTGAAGACCAGCATGTCCAGACCCCTGCTGCTGGGACAAAATGCTTCAGAGGTGTCTGGAGGGCTACCAGAAACACCAGCTTGGAGGGATTATGGGCTCAGCCCTAGAAAGGTCACAAGCCTGTGGAGGTTCAGCCTAATGGTCTGAGGGTGAGACGCATGGAGGGGGGGTGCAACTTGACATTCAGGTTTTTAAAACCTCTCTTGGAAAATCTAGCTTTGGTTTAATCAGCACTGATTAGCCTCCGCCGCCAGAGCGAGGAGAGGATCCTGTCCGCAGCCCTGCACACGCCAAAGGCTTGATTTCCAGCACTTGCTCTGATTTTCAGGCTCCTCAGAGACATTTGTGCTCCCGCTTAGCACCACAATTCATTTCTCATGCAAAAATCATGACCAAACAACAGTGTCAGAGCCCCCCTGGCGGGACCATGTTACAAAGCGGTGGGTAAAGAGGTGCCCCCTACGATGAGAAATACCAAGAGTGCTCCTGCCTTGGAGGCACAAGACATTTCATCTGCAAAGTCAGCCCCCAGTCCAAACTTCTCCAATGTTCCTGTAACAGCAGAAAATAAACTGAGTTTGTTAAACCACATTAGTGAACCTCCAGTGAAGGAAAGGGTGCATAAAGAAAAGTGTGTCCAGCACATAGAGGGAGGATTTCCTCCCCCTCGGCTCTGCTCTGGTGAGACCACCTCTGGAATACTGTACCCAGTTTTGGGCTCCCTAGTTCAAGAGAGACAGGGATCTACTGGAGAGAGTCCAACAGAGGCCACGAGGATGAAGAGAATTGAACTTCTCTCCTATGAAGACAGGATGAAAGCCCTGGGGCTGTTTAACCTGGAGAAGAGAAGACTGAGAAAGGATTTGATTAATCTCTATAAATATCTGGAGGGTGGGTGTCAAGTAGAAGGGGCCAGGCTCTTGTCAGTGGTGCCCTGGGATAGGACAAGGGGCACTGGGCACAAACTGGAACACAGGCAGTTCCACCTCAACAGGAGGAACAACTTCTTTCCTGTGAGAGTGACAGAGCCTGGCCCAGGCTGCCCAGAGAGGTTGTGGAGTCTCCTGCTCTGGAGACTTTCCAGCCCCAGCTGGATCTGTTCCTGTGTGGGCTGCCCTGGGTGCCCCTTCTCTGGCAGGGGGGTTGGACTTGATGATCTCCAGAGGTCCCTTCCAACCCCCACCATTCTGTGACTCTGTGACTCTGTGAAAGGCAAACAATTATTTGACAACGTGCTGTGGACAGACACATTTCTGGCCTCCTGCTCTGATGTGCAGGTAGGGCTGGGGAGAACTCAGTCTTTATTTGTTAGTATTGTGCCCACAACAGACAACAGACAACAGAAGGGCACCTAAAAACACATCCTAGGAAATGCCAGAGCTTCAAACATATCTGTGTTGGGTTCTTTAGGCTGAGTGAAGATGGCACAGCTGGATTCCTGGTCAGATGTGGTACCACCTTGGCAGGATATGGATGGTTTCCTTCTTAGGACCTTGTTTGCTTCTTGCCATGTGTTTGCACCTGACATCTCCTCTGTTCTTACTCTTGCCCATGGTGCTTATGAAATGAGTTGGGATCAGTTGGTGTGACCCAAAAAACTCACAGGCTCTGGGATCTGATCTGGACACCTTCAGACATCTGAGGAGTGGCTGCTGTGAGGTTCAGTGCGGTGTTCTGAAATTTGCCGTGATCAGGGATGAGTGAAAAATCACACAGTGGATCAACAAACCCAATACTTAATCCACATCCTTTGTAAGAAAGGTAGTGTTTCAGAATTATCTCAGTTTTAATGACCTAAAAATTTCTGTTGGTTTTATCTCCTCCTTCACCAAAAAAGGCAAAAGGGACAAGAAGGGAAGAAGACAGGAAAATAGCAAGGGAAAGACAAAACCCCAGGTCTGGAAACTTCTGCTATTGGGGAGGAGCACCAGGACATCTGGAATAAGAGAAAAATCTATGAATGGCATGTTTCTGATGGCCCTCGTAATATCACTCCATCGGTCCCCAGGGCAGCACCTGCCCTTGGTGGCACCTGATGGTTGGGGTTTTACTGGGTTCTGCCATTTGTACTTCCCTTCCAACCCACCTGACTCTTCAACATCTGCGTGTGAATCTGAACTGATACATCAAGAAGGAATAACTGAGCTGAGCCTTTGAAATTGTGGATGCTCATCTGCTGTCCTCAATGCCTCCAGAGATTCACCGTGAGCAAACTCCAATAGAGAATTACATTTCTGCTTGATGTGTTGCCAGTCATCACCATTTCACAGAACTTGAGTCACGTTCCTCTAACAAGAAGCAATTTTCTCTGTTGAATCCAGAAGGTCTGAGCTAACCTTGGATCAAGGATGCTCTGGGACCCTGTGTTTTCTATGTTCCCTTCCTGACTTTGGCTAGAGAGGTCACATGCGAGGTGGGGGGGTGTCTCTTAGCTGTCCATGATCTTGTCTGGTCAATATGAGACAGGACAGACTGTCTGATCCCAGACAGTGCACGTCTCTGCATAGTGTTGAGCAGTTTCAGTGCCATGAGGTAAGTTTGGAAACATGTAGTCTTGGCATTTCTTTCACCTAGTACATTTGCACGACTGTTCGTGTTTGGTCTTTGCTGAACCTGGGAGATATTTTGTAGGGAACATTTTCTTCAAAATGATCCCATTTTGTCTGGGGATGTTGTCAGGATACACACCCCTCTGTCTGCCATTCCACTCTGTCAGGATCTTCATGACTCTTGGACGGCCAGTGCTGTAGCAGCTCTCCACTAGGCCCTGGTTTGCATTCAGTCAGCATTTTTTCCCCTTCATGACTGCTGTGTGCTGCTGAACAGGTGCTCTGGGCAGTGATTTGGGTGATAGCTTCCAAACAAGGAAAACCATGAATTGGCATCCCCCCAGAATCATGAGGCTGGCTCAAATATCAGAAGATTTGGAAAAAAAAAATAAAAAAATAAAATTCTGGAGTATGTTCTGCCTTCTTGGGATGCTTTCATCATCCCATTTGCAAGCAGTCTCTCCCATCATGTGCCCTTGAAACTTGCACATTTGGAAGAGAGTCAAGACTGCTTTGCTCACATGATGCCAGGACCTGAGGCTATGTGAATATACCATCAAACATCACAAGATGTACATTGAGATCATGAGATCTGGTCAGTCTGCAAAGACTTAGGGCTTATCTTTTTCTTCCCTGACCTTTGACTATCAGCAGAGCATCCCCATGGGATGGCCTCTGCCCCCCACCAGCTAATTGCCTTGAGCTTCCTTTGGCTCCTTGGAGGAGCACACAGAAGGAGAATGGCTGTGGGCAGGACCCTGTGACTTTGAGCCACCAGGCATGGGCAATCCTTGCTAATCTTCCAGGCACAAGGTGACTCCAGTTTCATTTCATTGTTGTCTGATGCCAACCCTCCTCCTGGGACTGGAGTGGCTCCTGTCCTGGCAGTGAGGCAGGTCCAACCAGGCTGAAGGGAAACGGGCTGAAAGAGCGAGAGACCGTGACCAAGGGCCTGCCAGAACGTTTCCATGGTGGTTTTCTATCTGTGACAACTCAGAAAGCAAAATAAAAAGAAGGCAAGCGTCAGCCAACCCACTTAACTGCAGTTTTCTTCCATCAGGTTCTATTTAGTTTTATTCAGCCTGACATTGCTCAGAAAGAAGAAGAAATTCTGGGAGCCTAAAGCCAGAGGGAGACCACACAGTGTGTGCTGGCCGTACTGGGGGAGCTCGTCTCCCTTATTGCATCTGACACCAGGCAAGAGGAGCCAGGGTCTGTGGCTGTTGGTGTGAGGATGCTTTCCAGGGATATGGAGTCAGCCTCCCCCCCATGCTGGCTGTGCACACATAAGGAGCCCAGATTCACTGACCTGCAGGTGCAGCTCCCCAGAGTCCTGTGGGGTCCACACTGCCCCAGACCCCAAACCCCTGGGTCTCCGTCACTTCTGTGGCTTTGGGCACAGCCTTGCCCCAAGATACTCCAGCTGTGAATCAGGGAGGATGAGGTTAAGCCAATGCACTGGAAATCATAGCTGGATGTTGTGAGCAGAAACACATCTGTATCACTGCTTTCCAGGAAAGTCCCTTTCTGGCTCAGATTGAGAGGGTTTAACAGTCTGTAACACAGAGAAGGGGAAAGAGCAGAACTACTGGGACCCATCATTCCCTATAGCAGACCTCTCTGCTGTGGGATATGTCCTACACCAATGCACAGGGATATAATGAGAGATGGGGCAGGGGGCTTCAGAAAGGGAAGCACCAAAAGATGCCAGACTGTGTGAGGTAGACAGTTCCCAGCACTGTGGCCAGCACTACAAACGGGTTGCAATGTTCCCATCAAATGCCAGCATTTTGGGCACAGCTCCTGCCAAGGCTGACAGTAACCTATCTCAAAGACACAGCCCTGAGCCAGGAGAAGGTGCCTAACAGGGTAGAGAAGTGATAGCACTGTCAAAATGATGTTGTGGACGGCATATGTCAATCTGGGGCTCCAGAGTAATGATGCCAGTCCCTTGGCCCATCCTGCCCCACTACCAGACACTTCTGATCATGCTCCAGCCAGGGTTTAAGCAGACACCACACAACAGTCACACTGCATAGCCCAAGGATGTCCCTCTTTGCCTTGGTCTGGAGCAACAAGCAGCAGAAAGCTCAGCTTGTGCTTGTCAGTACAGCTCTGTAGGACAAAGAGCTGGCTGAAGACAGATGTCTGCACTGCTGATGCCAAGCCATCCCAGACAGGTCAGTCCTGGGGGAGCTCATAACACCTCTGGCAGCAGCACAGATCCGTAATGTAAATGTCATTCCCAGCTCAGATTCTCCAGGTATTCCCATCCCCAGTCGGGTGAATCCTGCACCTATCACAGGCTGCACCTTCATAAAGGGGCACAGAGGAGCCTCAACTTGAATTGACCAACTCCAAGAGCTGGCAGAGCCCTTGCACCTGTCCCTTACTCAGAGATCCTGCCCTGCCAGCTGCACAGACCCCATTTCCACAGCCCTCCTCACTGAGGAGTTTATAACATCACCCCCAACTGATTTTACAATGTGATCTTGCAGCCCCTGCCACCCAAAATGCTGCTGCATCCATCACGAGTCCAGCCAATGCTCTCTCTGCACCACCTCTCCTCTCTACTTGTGGTTTCCCTATTATTAGCACATCAATCCTAAGTACTTATCCCGATTCCCAAAGCCAGCCCAGCCTTCCCCTTGCTGTATTTCACTGGAGGATTTTCTCTGTGTTGGTACCACACCATGCACAGAGGGCATCTTACCCACACCAAGACCCCCTGCAGCAGCACAGTAGCACAACCAGATGCCCTGGTTCTCCACCTGCATATAGCACCACCCAGGATACCATCTCCTTGTCTATCCTGACCCAGGAACTACCCACCCTTGGTCTAGGATGGAGCAGGACCAGGGAGGACCCAGAGAAGAGCCGTGGGAATGAGTGGAGGTGTGCAAAGCCTGGCTGACTGTGAAAGACTGACTGTCTCAGACTATTTAGTTTATCAAGGGAAGGTTAAGAGGCAACTTGATCATAGTCTATAAATACTTATGGAGGGAGGAGATTTCTGATAATGGAGGGGTTTTTAATCTAGAAGATAAAAAATGTAATGAGATTCAATGGCTGGAAGCTGAAGCTAGAAAAACCTAAATTGGAAATAAGATGCATCTTTTAAACAGGGAGTATAATTAACCATTGGAGCAATTTGCTAAGAGATGTGGTGGATTCTCCATCATTCGTGGTCTTTAAATCAAGACTTTTGAAAAAAGATGTTCTCCCTCATCCCGAAGTCACTGGGTTCAACATTGCCATTGCTGGGGGTGAAAAACAGTTCCTTGCACTTCAGGGGTCACTGGCCGTGTTCTTGGTGCACTGTGGTGACCCCCAGGGTTGCTCTCTCAGGCTGGATTCTCCATCACCTCACAGCCCATGGGCTGGAATTTGCACAGGGGCAACAAAATCCCACATAAGAATGAGAGCATGGCCCCTCTGGGGAACCAGGGGAAGACACAACTTGGAGCCAGACGTTGTGCATCCACTGTGCGACTCACAGCTCATGGATAGGGGATGTGGATGAGACTGGGAGAACTCAAGGCACACATGGAGAGAACATCCAGAGCCAGGTGGCTCTCCCAGCCTGTCTTGTCCACCCTCTTTGGAGGATGTGCCAGCAGAGAGGGTGGGATCTCTGCACAGTCTTGACTCCCTGGCAGAAGGCTGAGCACATCCACACACCTTGTCGCCTGCTCCCTTCCCTGCAAGGCAGACCCATGGGCACCACATGGGCTCCCCACCAGCACCCACGGGTACCCCTCAGGGTCCCCATGTGCTCGTGGTTGCTGCTCCTGAGAGCCTGGCAGCCACACGCTCCCTCACTTGTGCTGTTATTTGCCTTCTTCTTTTTCACCCCTGGTTTCTTTCTTGATATTTTTTCCTTGCTGCCCTATTTTTTTTTTTTTTTTCACCTATAATTTTCTCCATTGACTTTAATTAAGCTCTCCCCAGGCTCACTCTGTAGGCAGGCTTCCCTGGGTCTAATTAGACTCTCATCATAAGTAATCTACATGGAAAGCAAACATGTGTGTGTGTGTGAGAGCCAGTGAGATTTATAGAGAGCATGCAGGGAGCAGATGGGTGCATAAAACACTACAAATAATTCTGGTACAGATGCAAAAAAGGCAGGCGCTATGGTGGGGACTGGAGTCTTCCCCACATGCTCACATAAGTCAAATCTCTCTCTCTTTCTCTCTCTAGGTATCACCACATTTCCCACAATAAAATCAATAGTGCAGATCAGAGTAAATCATCTTTGACTGGGAAAGCAGGACTCGTTGATAGCAGCGATTCCCAGATGAGACTTAAGGAGATGTCTCACACTGATCTGTTTCTAACCATGTACTTAAGACCCAAGGTGTATGCTGAGGTAATTATCAGAGGTAAGCTGCCCATGGTGAGGGCTTTGTGCTGTTTGCTCAGGGATGGAGAATGGCTCATAATGTGGGGCTGCAGCACTTGGCACAGTCTGGGAGCTGGTTGCCCCATGCACCTCCCTGACACAGTGCTACGAGGAGAGAAAACTGCCCTGGGGGAAAAGAGAGCTTGGAAATGGGTAGGTTTGAGGCTAAGGGACAGAGATAAAAATACCCACCAGCTGGGGGGTTGGGAGTTGGCTTCCCACATGATGCTAGTGCTGGGGCTGGCTGGGAGTCATGGACAGCCTGTCCAGCCCTGGGATGGGCAGGAGGGGTCTTGAGATCCTGTTGGCATCTTGGAGGAGAGGGAAGATGAGGTCCAGCTCCAGGCCCAGCTCCATCTCTGACCCTGCAGTTCAACCTGCACCGCTGAGGGAATTACCATGTCTGAGGTGGGGAGGGGGACCCAGCACCCATTGTGGGGTTCTGAGTCCCTCTTCCTGAAGCTCCTGCAATTCTCAGGCAATGACAAGGGGTCTGTCCTCTTCCCATTCCTCATTCCCAGAGGGATTCTGTGCCTGCACTGCACATTGCTCCTCTCACCCCAAGTAGCTTGGGCAACTGTGTTGTGCAGGATGGAAGCCGCCAGAGGTGCCTGAAATTCTTCTCTGGTGGCCAAGTCTTGCAGGACCCTGTCATGGATATAGGATGTGTTTTTCCCCCTCTCAGTATGACTCCTCTTCTCTTCTCTTCTCTTCTCTTCTCTTCTCTTCTCTTCTCTTCTCTTCTCTTCTCTTCTCTTCTCTTCTC
>JANIJG010003363.1:70434-106142 GCA_024611175.1 Megaceryle torquata
CCCCTCCCCTCCCCTCCCCTCTCCTCCCCTCTCCTCTCCTCTCCTCTCCTCTCCTCTCCTCTCCTCTCCTCTCCTCTTCTTCTTTTCTTATCTTTTCTTTCCTTCAGCTGACCATTCCCAGAGGAATCCCACCACCTCATCTGCTTCCCAGAGACATTTGGGATTTCTCTAGTGCATCTGCCACTCCCAGTGATTGACCCAGGGGCAGAAATGTGGCTTTATAGCCTGTGTCCAGCACAGGGGGGGAGAAGCCAGCATGTTATACACCAGAGCACAGCTGCCCTGATGTGCTGTGCCTAGATGCAGTATCATCTCTGACCTTGGGGGAGGGAGGCAAACATCCTTACTGTGTGCTATGCTGGGCAAACACTGGCCAGAAACACATGCCCCGAGTGTCTTCGAATGGGAAATAATGGAGAGATTAGAGATGGACGAGTACAAGGAGTCTGCATGTGGCAGTGGTATCTGCACATCAGCAGTCTCACAGGGTTTGGACAGGATCCCATGTTTGCTTTGCCCCAAGACATTTCTAGCAGGAGTCCCAGCCCTTGCGTATGTACAGGAGGTTTATGGTGTGAGCATGTGGTGGCTCCCTGTCCAATACCCCCTGCAACATCCCCCCATTCCTCCCTAGCATCCTGCACAGAAGGATGGTGCAGAAATCGTTTGGCATGATGGAGGGACAGAGCTGCTACACTGTGGAAACAGACTGTTCTCTCGGGTGGTCTCTGCTTGTCACTGGCAGGAGTCATTTTCACTGCTTGGGGAGCAGGTTCACCCAAGAGTAGCCCATGGGTTGGATGCCCAGCATTATATTGTACGCATGTCCCACCTACCACTGAAAGTTTGGGTGAGGAAGGCTGAGCCTGGAATGATAAACGTGAATCTTGGCCGCTGTGCACAATAATGGCCTGAACTGCTGGGGACAACAACAACCTGGGCCTGACATGGAAACACATGGTGCTGGTTCTTGGCAAATTGTACTTAATGGGACAGCTCTGAGAGAGGAAGAAAGTGCTGCTGGCTGTGGGGCAGGGCCCGTGATTCATTGACTTTAAAGACAGAAGAAACCATTGGACCATCTAGATCTGGTGGTTTCAGCTTTTTCTGCTGTGAGCCATCACTGGGCATGTTCATGGGCAGGTAATTGAAGTCCTGTTGTCAGGCTGTGGCTCTTTTTTATTATCTTTGAGGACTTTCTGGCTGGTCCTGTGGTGTTTCCTAATATATCCTGGAAATGGTGAGATCTGATCCCCACCATCTCTCAGATCAGAGGATTTCCTACACCAGTTTGCATTTTGAGCCCAAAGCTTGTAGCTGAAATGTCTTTATAGGAACATCAAGACATGAAGCCTCCCCATTCTGAAGTTACACTCCCTTGCATTGAAAACCTGTGCCTTGTTTCCAGCAAAAATAGTTCTATCTGGGTGTCTAACTTGGTATGGGTTCTGTCTCCGTAGACCAAAGAGTTCTGCCAGACCTGGGATTTAATGCCCTTCCAATCTACAGTGCATTTATCCTTCCTGTTGAGTTGTGCTTTCTGAGTGTCCCCCCACAAGGTGTTTTTTCCAGGCCTTCTATCATTTTTGTGACTCTTTCCTCAGCATCTGTAAACTTTCCACAACCTCTAGAAATTCCAGACACCAAAACCACATCCAGTGTTCCAGTACGTGCCTGAGCAACACTTTTTAGTGTGGTGTATAATTAGACTGTGAAACTCATTGCCACACTACGTCACGAAGACCAAAAATGTAAATGTCTGGAAAGGCAGGTTATACAAATTCCTGGATGATAGGGCCACCAATCACTGCTCCAGGACCTGCTGGACTGACCCAGATGCTATGTGCAGCTCTGGGAGTCCCTGAATCATTGACTGTCAGAAGACAGGAAAAATACTGTGGGAGAGGATGGCTCAGTGCTGGCCTTGCACCTCTGAGCATTTGCTGCTGACCTGGCTGGAGATCACCCAGGTGATGGAGCTTGGGTCCAGCATGGTCCAGCCACTCCAGTGTTCTTTGGAAAGAAGCCATTCCACACTCTAATGTGAGTGGAAAGAAAATGACTCTGAGTGGTCAAACACCAGCTTCTCTCCTGTAGATGGGTCTCTCGGGCTGCTCACCCCAGGCTTCTCTGCAGACATTAGAGACAAAAGGGCTTTTCCAGGACATGAATTAGCATGCAATAGGGCAGACAGTTCATCCCTTTGCTGCTGACCTGCAGGTGTGGGAGATATGAGCTCCAAGGAAACATCATCCTGAAACACCTTGGTGTTCCACTGCCTCCCAGAAAGAAGGATGGTAACCTTGGCTACAACCCCTCTGCAGAGACTGTGATCAGTGCCACAAGCTCCTGTTGCAGATAGAAAGCACCAAAGGAGGCACAGCTCCCCATGACCTCCCCTCTTGATTCCTCACTGTCATGATCATGCTTCAGATGAGCTTGACTTACCTTACCTTGGGGAAAACCAGTCAGCAGTCAAGCTGGTACTGTGTCTACAGACCTCCTCTGGACCCCCATGGTATGGCCATTGTCCAGAGAGCTTTTCCAGTTGTCTCCAGGGTCTGGAGCCACCAAATCCAGTATCAAGACCATGTTTGAAGGTACCTAGTGGAGGAATGATGGGTAACTAGAGGAGACAGACATCCCCAAAGGCAGTGCAGACTCTCAGACACCAGTTTCACTGAGTAACTCAGCACAGCTGCATCTCTCCAGCAGCTGCTGAACCTTGTCTGTGCTCTTCTCATGCATATGTGGGCCAGGCAGAATCTGAGCTCTGGACCTGCCCAATATATCCCATTTCTCTGGGGCACAAAATCATTTAGCATCAACACTGAAGGGCTGCAGAAACCCTCAACCAGCTCTTTTCAGACTCTTGACATGTGAAGTCAGACTGATTATTAATATTACTATCATTTTTAGGGTGAAGTGAAAATGTTTGTCCCATGTAGATGTTGTTTGATATTCTCCTCCGATAGAAAGAGGCTGAAGAGCACTTCACTGTCCTTGTGTGTTGCAGGTGCTTCCTTCCAAATACACAGCACAGAAATACTCACTGATCACGTCTGCCTCTCCTCCCTTGTTAGGAACAATTTTACCTTCTCTACGTAGTAGCACCCTTTGACAATACTGAGATTTATTTTATTCCTAATATACTTCTAAAACCTCTTCAGCTTGCCAGACCAGGAGTTTGTCCCTGTACTTTGCCACTTGTGACTTGAGGACTGTCACTCTCTGACCAGGGTAGCAGAGGTGTGAGTGGCTGGAGAGCCTGAGGAGAAGGGTAGGAGGATGAGGTGAGTGCCAGAAGGGTGTGGGAAAGATCAGAGCTGTGACCACACTTCTGAGCTCCTCTTGCAGGGCTCCCTGGAGCCAGCTGCGGTGTGAGTGTTGTAAAACAAGGCTGGCTGTAGTGGCATTGGCAGACCGAACGCAGAGAGGAGGGCTGCAGCATCTCTTGGTTCTCAGACCTTGCCACCTCCCTCCCCTGGTGCAGGAGAGCCCCTGCCTGGTCCACAGGCAGATGGGGAAGGGCACAGGGTGGAGGACACAACCCCAAAGCCCCTTGTGCTTTCCGTACCCATGTCCAGCTGCAGGGTCCATCCAACACAACTGTGCCAGCCTCTGCTGCATTGGTCTCACAAACCACACACTGAGTATTTGTTTCAGATATTTAAATACATCTCAGGGTTCAGATCACAGCTTCTCAACAGCAGTTAAATAAGTAACACATTCATATTTTGTAAACTGTTTCTCACAGCTTGTTTATTTAGGGTTATAACTCGATTTGGGCTCCTTATGGAAGTGTGACTCATTGTTTAATGTGTCAGCTCATTAGCAATACTTGTTTTTGCCTTATATTTCTGTGCTACCACTAATTGCTGAGCCCACTGTGAGCTTCAGCTTCCAATGACACTGTGGAAAATGCAAGAAAATAGATCAGTTACTAGATAAAAGGCAACAGAAATAAACAAACTCATGAACCTGCAGAGGAAGTGGTTTAGCTGCTGTGATGTTATTCCAAGGAGACACTTCCCTTGCTTGGGAAACTGATGCCACAAGTTCCTAGGCTCTTCTGTCAGGAGGATTTGAGGAAGACCAGGGTAAGGAACACCATGTGTAAAGAAAATGCATCAAGGCTGCTTCTTCACACCAACATAAGTGGGCTGAACACCTGCAACTCAAAAACCGTCATCCCGCCCTCTCTGAGGAGATGGTTGGGCTCAGTGCCTTAGTGCCCTGGGCAAGGAGAAATCCACGGGCAGGATTTTCAGCATTTTCTTAGTGCAATTTATTTCTTTGATGCACAGTCCCAAGGGCTCGGACAGAGATGGTAAAACCCTCCCTGTCAGGAAGACAGAGTGGCCCAAGAAATGCCCATGAGGGACTTGTGCAGATGATAACAAACTATCCTGACCAAAGCACCCTCTCCAGAGAGGCTGGGAGCAGCTTCGGACTGCAGCCCAGCTGCTGGAAAAGGCATCACAGCAAGAGGGTGACTCCTCCATCCTGCATGTACAGGCTCAGCACCTCCTCCTCCTCTGTCTCGATACCTCTGCGGTGAAGCAGTTTGTAGGAAAATTGTATGGGCCACAGGAGGGGTGGTTTCCATATTGAACTCTTCTGCTCAGAGCACACCTATTCTGTAGTAATTGAAAGGGCCCATTTTTGTCATTTAGATTTCATGGGATCTCTGGAACAAGCCTTGAAAATGATGATGTTCATGGTCACACTGTCTCTGGTAAAGCAAATGTTCTGGACTCATAAAAATCAGCCTTCCTTGCTTGCTTCCCTGCTCGCTCGCTTGCTTCCTTTATTCCTTCTTTTTCTCTGCATCACTTGAGCAAGATTTTTTTTTTCTGCTTTGTTGGCACAAGCTGCTTTCTAAGAAGAAAACTGCTGCTAGTTTCCTACATAGTTTTATGACTTTTCATGAAGTATTTAAAGGAACAACAGGCACTGAATGAAAAAGATTTTATGGGAGAGGAGGAAAAAAAACTCCACAAAACTGGAGGGGTCAGTGATGATGACAAAGAAAGGGGAAAAGAGCCAGACTTGCCTGATTAATGTGTTTAACTTTTTCCTCTTTGCAAAGCCTCCAGGGAGTGTTACTAGCAAGGGGTTGCTGGAAGGGGCTGTGCAGGTCCGTGAAGGAGTCAAGTTGGAAGTGATGCTTTCTAGTCCATCCTCCCACTCCATCCTCTGGCCCCAGCTTCTCTCCTTTCTGCCAGGAGGATGGAGCTCTTGCAGGCAGCTCCTTCCTCACTGCCTGCAGCAGAGCACAAGCGCTCACACTGCTGGGCTCTTCCCTGCCAGGCACTGCTGGCCCTCACAGTGTGGCACTGGGGAGCATCGGGTCCAGGCTTGCCCTGCTTTGCTGTAATGTGGTAGCAGGCAGAGGACACACCAGCACAACGTGACTGGCTTCAGGAGTAGCGTTTCAATTAATAACAGGAAGGCCAGGGAAGGCTAAATAAACTCAGTCTTTCCAAAGAAGGCTGCAGAAGCCAAAACTCTAGGGTTGTATTTCTGGCCAGAAGTGCTGCAGGTTGGGAAAACATCTCCATTGGAGATGGGGAACATCCAGCTTGGGTATGATTTGGATCTGGTTTCAGCATTGGTAAGGGGTGGTCCTGATGAAATCATTTAAAAATTAGACCCTCTCCTCCCAAACTGCTGTGCCCAAAAATGTTGAACAGCCCCAAGCAGCATCGGTCCTTATCTGCTCTATTTTCCAAGGCAGCCTTTGCGCTATGCCAGGGCTACATGGTGTCTTTAAACACCACTGAGAAAACGGGCTTTTAAATCTGATGGAGCAGCTCTCTGCTACCCTCCCTCAGTGAAACCCAGCACACCAACAGCCTGGGCTCAAATCTGACTGCCCAGCTGCAGGGAGCATGGCCAGTGCTCCTCTAGCTCTGCAGGAAGGACACCCCACCCACCACCCCTAGGCCAGTCGGAGCCCAAGACACCTCTGTGTCTGTTCAGCACACCAGAGAGAAAGGAAAATTCATTGTCTGCTAGATGCAACAGGGCAGAATTGCATTTTCCAGCTCTGAGGATGGCTTTGCAAACAATGGAGATTAAAAAATAAATAAAAGCTATAAAAAGTGCTTGACAATGTCCTTTTAAATTACTTTTTTTTTTTTCAGAAAATATGCAATAAATCCCATGCAAGAGTCATAAAAGTACCTGAAATGCTCTTAGAAAGATTTATGGGCATCTTACCACTATACTCAATAAAGTGAATATGCTGGTTCCAAGATAATTTCTCATCACCTATACTTCAGATTCCTGAACTCCTTTCAGTCAGCCTATCCCAAGAAATACTGTAACGTCAGGCTGTCTGAATTACATCTTCTTAGAAATAACCGTCGTGTCTGATTTATATGTGCTAGCTGGGATCTTTCTCCTTCATCCACGTTGCTGAAAACAGTGTTTTTTATCTTTGACCAAGTGCCAATGATCTGTCCCTGTAACTTTTCCAGGGAAGTTTGTCATCCCAAAATAATCTAATCATTACCTCAATGGAGTTTGGAAACTCTGCTTGTGAGACAATTGCTCCTGATATGTAGAAGTAACAAGCTTCTGATACCTGCACATGAGATGTTGTTTGTCAAGGGAGGTGCACAGTAGAAGTTGGGGTACAACCTCTCTCTCATTATGAAAATGAAGACAAACTTCTTTAGTAGATGGGTCCAGCCAAAAAAAGGGTCCTCCTCCCAGGACCAGCTTCCAAATAGACAAGGGCCACCCCATGACATCCCTCTGAGCTGAGTGGCTTCTACAGAGGACATGGAAGAGCCTGCCTGGTTTGACTTCACATTTTCCATGGCCATCCCCAGTCTTAATTCTGCAAGTGAGTGTGTGCTTGGCTTTGCTGATGGGCCTGGACTCACACCAGCCAGGATCCTCCTGGACTTGCAGTGATTGCTGGGACTGTTTCTAACTGGTGTTGCATGGCTGATGGCTGGAGATTGTGGTTTTGCTCCATGAGCAGTCTCCACACTTCTGAAGTCTACAGCCTTTGTGGGATGCCCACTGGGACAGGCTCATGCCATCCTGACCTCTCTATGTCTTCACAGAATCACTGGATAGTTTGGGTTGGAAGGTCAGCTAGTCCAACCCCCAGTCTTAACCATCACTTGCAGTATTCCTCCTGAAATCACCACCCTGGGCAAATCAATGCAGCCTCTGAGACGTTCAGAGACATTTGCCAGATCCTTGCAGCACCAAGCTCACTCAGGGATAAAATTTATCGAGGGGAGAGCAACAGCACTGGAGAAAAAAAATGCCCCAGATGTCTGCATTTTATGTTCTTTCCCCAGCAGGAAAAACATATTTGATCTATTTGGTTTAAACAGACATGACTTGGAAGAGATTTTGACTATTCATTTTCCTCCTCACCTTCCTCATCTCTTTCATTTTACCACTAGTAATCCCAAAGGTGTGATACCCAGATTTACTCAGGATTCTGTGTTTATTTTAGTTTTCACCTCCATTTTTTACCCATAGTCCTTCTTGCTGCTTTTCTAATGTGAATAAGTTTGGAAAATAAGGCATTAGCAATTGGAAAACTACAAAAAAACCCAAAACAATGCAAGGAACAAGGCTGATGCTCCTCATCCTGTGGTAACCAGGGCCTGACAAAAGGAAAATAACAATCTGCTAAAACCCCCTGAAAATGGAAAAGAACAAAAAAGCCCCAAACAAACAAAAAATGATCACTTCAACAACAAACGGAAAATTAAAGAAAATCACATCCATGGAGGTTTTGGTGAAATGATGGATTTTTTGATAAGAGGTAATTGTAAATTTCTTGTGACAAAAGTGTTGTTCTCAGAGGCACCCAGAGAAAACAGTACCATGGTCTCCCAGGTCAGCTGTGCTGGGAAGGCAGTGAAGCCTTTTTGGGTAGCTCTTGCCTTCAAGCCAGTGGGGTCCATCCTCCCAGGACTGTATGAATTTCACCATTGTCTTTGTTGTGCCATTTACTAGTGACATGCAGCGGTGACACAAGGCAAGAACACAAACCAGGGAGGCACCCTCACACAGAGACAGCCACAGGCAGCAAGCCCATCGTTTATCATTCAACAAATTCATCATTTGATAGTGAATTAGCTCCTTGCTTTGTAAGAGACCATTCTCTCCAACCTCTGTTGACGCAAACATGCACAGGCACACGTGTGCAACACATATGCTGCAGATTTATCTCTTGAGGTCTCACCTCCCATTAATTTCCATTAGAGCAGCCCCTGGAGTGAAGCACATGGGTGTGAATTTCCTTGCAGATGCCTTTGACCTGCCCAGACAGGAGCTGGGAAGGCAGAGGGATGTGAAGAGCACAGTGAAGTGTTGTCACTGCTGGGAGCACCAGGGGCTGAGAGTGTCTGTCCCAGTAAGATCAAGGCCAGAGCTTTTTGTCCTCTGAGCAGTTCCTGCCCAGTCCCACCATCCATCACTGAGCCTGGCATGAGCCTGGCCAAGGTCTGAGCTGAGGGCTGGCAAGGCTGGGTGCAGGCAGCTGGGTACACCTTACCTGCTCTGACCCTCTGATTCAACTTGATGCAACTCCAGGGAGCCTTGAGATCTCTCTGCTTTCTGTTGGTGCACCTGGCAAATCAGCACCCACTCAGAATATGAATTTCCAGCAAATTAAAAAAACACACCCCTGCCGAACTTATTGGACTTTCACATGTTTCAGACTGCTGCTTTCTCATGGCAACTGCAAAGCTGGAAACACTGACCTAGAACCAGGCAGGGATGTCAACACCACATGGAGCTGGGGAGGGAGAAGGTCCTTGTTGCATATCCAGCTGGGACAGGATCTGAGCCTGTCTCCCACAGCACCTGACCAGGGGTGAGGGGCAAAAGGGACACAGATTCACCTCCTGGTTGGGGAGCCTGACAAAGGCACTAACATCATCCTTGCCCCAGAAGTTGAGGACAGACTTAGAAATCAGCCTCTTCAGCACTAAACAAACATTTCTATATTGTCAGCATTAAGAAATGTAGCATCCAATTTGGGGATGTTCTTACATCTCCAGTCATGCATTTCAGGGGTGGGATTTGGGCGTTTGCTTTTTGCATTGGTGAATAAATCCTTCCCTACAAACATGCTTATTCATCTCTAGTGATGCCTTTGTGAGAGTCCCAGATCTGTCTCTCAGCCACTGCAGGAGCCCACATGAGTGTCCTGGTCAGTCCAGTTCTGCCTCAGAGGGGTCTGCTCTGGTCCAGTGTTTGAACCAGTTCATCCTATGTGCACCAGACAGGCTTCCCAAGGTGATGCAGTCACCCCAGAGCCAGAGACCTGCCCTGGACAGGGCTGCCTTGACCTTGAAGCAGTGGTGTTGGATCTGGGGAGTGATTTTCCAGCTGGTCGCCCTTGGCTGCTCCAGTCGGTGCTGGAGCTGACCTGCACTGGGAGGAGACAGGCTCATGCCTGGCTGGTGCTTGGAGAGCATAAACACAGAAATAATCAGAGAGAAAAAATCCAGCAGGAGGATGAGAGGAAGGACAGTAGCACATGGCCTCTGTTTTGGCGAGACAGAGAGAAAACCAAGTATTCAAATACTTGCAGCAATTAATTGGTAGCGTGACGGGAAGCATGCACTGACTGTAAAAAGGTTCCTGTGCTGGATCATGTGTCTGGAAGCAGAGACATGTGTGAGTGTTTGCACAGCAGTCATGATGTGATGCTTTCATATGATTTCTTGATGCTGTGGTTATTTTTCTGCAGCACTGATCTGCCTTAAGGAATCCCAGCTGTCCCACCTCCCCTTCCCTACCTGCACTTGCAGAACCACTGCTACAGGATCATTCTTGGAGCTCTGCACAGCTGTCAGGGGACTGGGACCAGCTGGCCTCACACCCATCCCTCATAAGCACAAGTTCTGCCCTTTAGGATGAAGGGATATGGCATGAAAGGAGGAGATAAAGTTAGCTGGGGTGTTTGAGGGTGAACAAACTGGTGGGAGAGAGGGCTGATTGCCACCTTTTCCCTGCATCCTTGCCTCACTCCTGATCCAGTGGAGGGGAAACATCTGCCAGTGCCAGGACAGAGAGCTGTGAGTGCTGTGGAGAGAGAGTCTTGTGTCCGCTGTGGTCCCTCTGGGATCCATGTCTCTAAGAATAAGTGTCTGTGTCTCCATGGCCTCCGGAAAGCCAATCAACAACACTCGTTAGCTGCCATTTGGGCTCCCTGTGTCTCCAGCCTATAATTCAGTGGCTTGCCTGCATTAATTGTCAAGCTTGGAGTGCTACAAAGATGCCCAGCCTGGCTTTCTTGTGGTTTGCACTGGCGCCTCTCAGCACAGGCTCGCTGTCCTCCAGCTGAGCTGTTTGGCAAAGCAGTTTAGGGCCGGGGCTTTGCTCTCTGAGTTACATCCATGATCCCGTCCTCTGTTCTTTGGTCCCAGACAGCTGGGGTGTCCCTGGTCTACCCGGACGAACATCCACGGTGCTGTTCTCAGCCTTGTCACCTCTTTCTCACTGTTCCACCCAGGTCTGCAGAGAATTGTCCATGACCAGGGACCTATCCAGACCCCTCTGAGAGCTAGTAATAGCCTTTACCTTTCCAACGTCCCACAGGGATAAGTGCTCTGGACTGGAGCCTCTGCCCTGGGCTGCAGGAAGCCATCCTCAGCAAGGTGCCCATCTTTGGGTGTTTTATTACAAGCTGCAACATTTGTGGCTGTAGATATTTGGAGTCAAATGGTGATGATGGGAAGGGGAGGGATTGGACTCCCAGACTTAGAGGGATAAGTATAAACACATAGCTCACGGGCTGGCTCCGAAGCAGTGTATTTTCAGAGCTCAGTGCATGCCTGCCAGCCTAGACCCTACCTAAGAAACCATATTGCTGCTACCTGGACAATGTGAGAATGCCACAAACCTCTACCCCTGTGCTCACAGAGTCTATATGGGCCCCCCTGCACAGTGCTTTCAAGGTCATGGAGCATTTGAATGTCTCAATGTCCTTTGAAACTCTCAAGAGAATGAGACTAAAAAACGAAGAGCTCAAGTAACTTGTTCATTTGATCAACAGCCTCTGTGACTCCTGACTGAATAATATGACTGAGATCCTGGATGGCTGCCCCTGCACATGCAGACCCTCCCTCTGTGGGCAGATGTTTGATCTCTCTTTACTTGCCATGAGCTGCGACTTGCAAAATTACAGCCATGGATGGGTGCCTGAGGACGGAATTGGGCTATGCAGCCAGGAATCTTGTTGTGCTCTTCTAGCAGCAGCCTCTGGACTTTCTGAGACTGGTTGCATCAGGGCCAGCCTGTGGCATGGGCTTGTCCTTCTCATTGTGCCACTGCAGTGATGAAAGTTGAGTTTATATTGGGCTGCATTAGCAAGAGCAAAGCCAGGAGGCTGAGGGAAGATCTTGTTTCCCCATTTGGCCCTGAAGATGACATCTCTGGAGTCCTGTTTCAGACCCTCAGCACAAGAGAGGTGGAGAGGGCAATCAGGATGGGCAGGGGGCTTGAGCACATGGCACATGATGCTCAGATGGGGGAACTAAGCTGGTTCAGCTTGCAGAAGAGAAAACTTTGGAAGGAGGGACCAAATCACTGTCTTACACTGATGGAAACAGGCAGTTTAGAGAAGATGGAGCCAGGCTCATGTCAGAGGCATACAGGGAAAGGGCCAGAGGCAAAGAACACAAATTTTAAAAAAAGAAAGTTCCACGTGGATGTGATGAAAATACCCTTCACCACAAGAGCAGTACAGACCTGTAGCAAGTGTCCCATGGAGAGGGTATCTCCACCTTCAGAGATTTTTAAAAATTGAGTGGACCAAGGTCTAAGCAACCTGCTGTAGATTTGAAGCCTGCCCTGCATGGAGCAGGAGGCTGGACCAGAGACTTTCAGATGTCCCTTCTAGCCAAATCTGCCTGTGGTCCTGCATTTCCATGATCCTAATCCAAGTCTAAACCCAAAGACCATTTTCAGTTCCACAGCATCAGGTGTCCATGGATCCCACAGGGTGATTACAGGTGGTTTGGTTTAACCTGGTCTTTCCTGCAGTGTGAGAAATACCAGTGCTTCCCTCCTGGTGCTGCCGGATGGTTTTACAAACTGCTGTCATTCCTCTCTCCTTCACACCTTCCCTGTGCCATCAGGGGCATACCCTAATCCTCAGATCTGCCTTTTGGTGCCCTCATCATTTGCATTTCCCTTCTTGATGGCAGGGATGCATTGTGTGTATCAGCTGCAGGATCATACAGCTGCAGAATGATGTGTTGTGGTTTGTTCTCTGGTCCTTTCCTCCAGCTTGTGTTTTGAACCATTACTGAGTTTAGAACTGATGGTTTTGTTGCATTCTCTGCAGTGCTCCTCTGCCCGCTTCTCTCAGTAGCGCGAGTTAATTTAGAGTCCACCCTTGCACACATCTATGTAGCCTTGTTCTTTCCCATGAACATTGCCTTGTTTTCATTGGTCCTGAACTTAATTTGCAGTTTTACTTCCCAGCTACTCATTGTTGGATTCCTCTTTCCAAACTGCAGCTGCTTATGTGATAACTTGACTATCTAGATTTCCTCAGATGGGAGCAGCACATCTAAGGCACAACTCATGCAGAGGGTTGCACCTAAATGCTGGCAGGCAGCTGGGCCAGCCTGGGGACTGAAGGTTGGTGACCAGTTTGGATAGAGGTTGTTTTGGCTGGGGAGCAGGGTAGGTGGTTGGTAGCACATTCTCTCCTTCCCCAGACACACAGCAAGACGTGAGGCTCAGAGTAGATGTGAAAAACAAGCAGTGTGATGGAAGCATAAGCCCCACAGCACCGAGAGCAGATTTTCAGTTTTGTGTGCTGAAGACTTTTCTGGGTTTACCTACCACAGTCATTCTGTCTTAACTAAACTAATATCACATCTCCCCACAGACCCTGCCCTCCCCACCTAGTACAAAGCCAGGCTCTGGTCTGCCTGTCTGGATCACCTCTCAAGCCCTTTTCAGAAGGTGGCACATCTGCCCTCCCCACTCCTTTGGTGCCAAGGGTAATTGTGAATAAGTAGTTCAGTGGTTTCACCACTTGCCTCCTTAGATCTCCCAAGTTAAATCCACCTGGTTCTGGTGATTTGCTCCTGTTGCCGATTGATGTTTCAGTTTGAAATGCTTCCCAGACCTCCATCCCCAAAGAACCACTCTGGCACAGGGACCTCATGCAGTTCTCCCTGTGAACGATGATGCAGATAATTCATCTGTGTGACCTTTTCCTCTCAGAGTGTTTCTCTTACATCTTCACCATCTCTTGGCCCTGCAGACTTTTTGGCAGGCTCTTTGCTTCTGATGTATTTGAAAAAGCTTTTATGACCAGCTTTTACACCATTAGCAAGCTGCTCCTCCAAGTCTTTCCTGGCTTGCTCTGCCAGGGTTTAATATTTAGCTCACTTGCCTTCGTGCTACACCATTATGTGCACATGCTGGGGGAGGTCTCAGCTGACCTGCCTCCTGTGCCAGCTATCTCTCCCACATTCCCCATGCTCTTGCATTCCCTGAGAGAAAACATGGATAGAACCTTTTCATTCTGTTGCAATATTCAGTGTTTTTCTTAAAGCTTCAGTTTGTGGAATCTGGTAGCTCCCTTCAAATTCAGCTTTCACTGTCACCTTCTCCCAGCCCAGAAACAAGAAAGCAAACTGAGAGCATGAAGATGGGTGTAACAGGATCTGCCTGGGAGCCAGTGTGGCGACCTGGTGCCTGGGAGCAGCAGTGCCCCAGGACCAGGCAGGGGAAGCCCGGGATGCTCCTGTGTCCTGGGCCAGGAGTCAGAGACCAGCAGGAGTCAGCAGCAAAGGTCCCTGACTGGGAAGCTGGGATGTGGTTTAAGGTCACAAGCATTGTGGGACCAACAGCAGCTTCACAGTACTGGGCAAAATCACTTCTTGCTCTCGAGGTAGGTCATTCCTGCTGTGGGTGGCTGACTGATTTTTCATAATAAATTTCCTATGTTGTGCAGCTTTCCCTGACACAGACCTGTTCCCAGGCCCAGGATGGAGTCCTGGTAGCTTTGGCCCTGTGCACAAATCTTTGCAAAGTAGCTCATGGTGGTGGCTTCCAGAGGACATTTCCCTTCCCAGGACACTGCTGGTAAGCACAGGATGCCTGTGCCCCATGTTCCCACCCCACCTGAGTTGCCTGGGCCACATCACTCTGGCCTCAGGCCCCTCTGTTCACCTTAGAGGAAACCACCAGCCCCAGGCAGTGACACTGGAGGAAGCACTGCAGGATTTCAGCCCTGGCTGCCCAGAGTGAGTGGTGACAGCTCTACAATCTGCTGGTGGCAGAGGGACCCCTTCAATACCACCTCCAGCACTGGACAAATGGTTCTGGTTTGGGGGGCCAGTGAAACAAGCCTCTCCTCCATTCTCTGTGTCCTCATCTGTGGAGGGAGGCGAAGGGCTGGCAGGGGGGAGGTCTGGGTGAAGGGTTGTGTCTGGATGCTAACAGGACGCTAACAGGACGCAGGCAGTTGATGACAAGATGCTGGGGCCAGGCGGCTGGTGGGAGCTGCCACTGGCACTCAGCAGCACTTGTGTGACACTGACAGAGCCACTGATTACACCCAGGTCCTTCAGCGGGGGGGGGGACAAGTTACAATCACTAAGCAGCTCTGGGTATTATTTAAGAAGTCAACAGCACCAGCTTCAGGACTCTCTCATCAGATAGCTGAGTGGCTGGGGGAAATTCAGATAACAGCATGGAGGGATTGCTGGGGAAAGGCAGGTTAAGAGGCGCAGCTGCCTCCAAGCAGCACAGGCTGTGTATTATCTGCTGAGGTGCTACCGGGTCTCACTGTCAGGTTTTGAAGCTTTTAATGACACAGCTTGTGAATGAAAATAACATCTTAAAAAAACCAAAATTTGGTGCCCTTCTCAGTCTTAGAATCTCACTTTACAGTATTAGTGGGGAACTGATCAATTTTTCATATGAATGCAAAAATCTAGATTGGCTCGTGCTGGGATGTGATGAAAAACTCTGGCCCGCCAGGATCTTTACAGAATCTTCAGACTTGGGCTGGCAGCAAAAGAACAAAACAGGAGTCCTGGGTTACTAATGTGTGGACTAAAAATGTCACAGCACGTATTGGCCACAGTCCACAGCAGGACATCTCCTCGCTGGTCTATCCCACATGGGTAACTCAAGGGTTGGGCTGGTCTGCTCAGCATGTGCAGGATGGACGAGGACTGCACTGGTTAGTGAAGGGAGGGGCAGTGCTGTGGGCTTTAACCTGGACCTTTGCTCTGCAGTAGGTGGTCCTCCATAATCCCCGTGGGGCAGAGGGAACATCTGGGGCCCTACAGAAGTCTGGGCCATTGCAAGAGCTGCTGCAGATGGAGGTTTGGGGACACCTCTTGCTTGTTGCCACTGTACATTGGCATGCAAAGTGTTCCACATGTGGGAATGCCTCCTGGGTATTGGTCCCCAGACCAAGGAAGCTGATGGTTGCATCCCATAGAGCATCCCCTACCAAAAATTGTTGAGATAGTGCCACAGTCATCTTTTGGCACCTCCCCAACAAGGAGTCTGAGTCAGGTAGCAGGAGAAGTGAGCATCCATCATCATAGGGGTCAGACAGGCAGTGACAGGTCCTCACCCTGCTTCTGGCAAGGGAGTGAGGAGATGTGGTGCTGCAATGGGCAGGAGCTAATCCTGGGCAGTGTGGCACGCAGAGATGGCAGAACTGCTCCTTCTGCGATGCTGGGCAGTACTGCATGGCTCAGAAGTGAAACTGGCAGGGGCCTCCAGAGATAATCTAGTTCAATCCCTATTCCCAAAGCAGGAGCAGCTATTGTACGCTGCCCAGACCCATATCCAGTTGCATTTTGTGTAGAGAAGGCTGGAAGGAATCACTTCTTGGCATTTTACTCTCGGCATCACTATGCTCTTGATGATCATGTTTATTTTGGTGCAGTGATTGTAGTATCCACATAGGTAAAACATAAGTTCTCTCTGGATGCAGCATGCTGTGATCTCCTGCCGTTTGTGAAAGAGTTTTTGGGCAGTAAAAGTCTTCAGGGGTAGGTTTTACGTGCTGTGTTTTGGCACTACTCTGTGTAACCAACACACAATAAAACAAGGAGAAAAAATGTGTGAAAAATATGGTTTTGTCCCAGTAAATTCCTTCCCAGGCATCACCCTTTGGTTGAATGAAAACAGGATCACTTGCTGGCAGCCAACACCTCTCTGCAAAGAGAAGGGACTTCTGGGCCATCTTCTGAAATGAGCACGTGTGCTGCTACCTGTGGAGGTCTTGAGGTCCCATCCTTCAGAGTCACTGCCCCACCCTCTGCAGGCCTGGAGAGGCAGAGGCAGAGGGTACAGGAGGATGAAAGCTGGTCTGGCAGCAAGGGATGTTCATGGGGTGTGGGACGCCAAGGGGAGAACTAGATCCCATGGGGTCAGGGTGCAACAGCTTCCTGAGTTGTATTTCTGAAATAAGCCCTGATTGCATGGGTCCTGATCAGCTTGCCTGGCTCTCAGTGGCCCACCAGTGGCCTCCCTGCATAATTTGCTCCAAAACTGGACTTTCTTGCCCACGGTCCCATGCAGCCCCATTGACTCTGCACTGGTTTTGATCATTGGTTTTGTAAAGATGCTCAGTGCAGAGGAGTGTCTGGAATTGGCCAGGGTCTAATGGTTCCTGTGATGGTGAGAAGGTCAGTACACTTCAACAGGAGCTGCTGGTTTTGGGCAGCACTGTGAGCAAGCACTTCTCCATCCAGACAATTGGAATAAGGGACATTAAAGTCCAGAGCTCCTGATCCACATGAGCCCATGTGAACAAAGACACACAGATGATTGAACATTCTTGTGCCTTCTAGGCCAATTTCCTTCAGAAAACTCCAAATTTTGGCCCTAGACTGATGCAGACTTTGAAGTCACCTGGTTTTCAGTCTGTGGTGAACTCTTAATTGTCTCCCTGGTTCCTAAAGAAGGTGATGAGTCCTCACACATGCTCCTCCCCAGGCACCTTGCCCCTCCCCATCAACCCTCCAAAGCTGCTCCCTCTGTAGCCTTGTCTGCATTGCAGGTCTCTGTTTCTTCCAGGGTTGAGGTGACCAGTTGTGGACCTGCTCTCTGGAGTCTGGCGGTCTGTGCTATTTGCTTCTACTGTTGAGTCTTGGCGAGTAGTAAATACTGTGCTGGATGAATGGGATATTCCTGGGAGGAGCAGGATACAACTACAGCCTTCAGAACTACTTTTCTCTTCCTAGCTTGCTACGTCCTGCTGCTCAGCAGCTTTGGGTGAGATCCCAAACAGAGCCTGAGTCTCTTCCCACCAGCTGTCTCCTTCTCTGGTTCATGGGCAACTGCCATGTGCAGGGCTGGAAGAGGAAAGGGGTGGGATAAAGACTGTTAGGACATAGCCCATCCATAGCAGGGCACCCATCCTGCTCTCTGCTTTCCAGGTTTCACCAAGGCTTGGGCAGCAGGAAGACCTGCTATTGGCAGGGTTTGAGGTGTTCAGGTCTTCCCAGGCGTGCTCAGCACCATGAACCCTCAAAGGAAGGACTAGGTGATCCGTGCCATCCGCTGCTCTGCAGCAAGAGGAAAGGTCAGGGTTCAGACCAGTCACTGCTAACAGCTTGAAAGTCTGTTTCGGTGAAATGTGGATGTCCCTTCTTAAGGACACATGACCTTGAACATTTTGATTTGATTTGGGAAAGGAAGAAGGTAAGACAAAGCGTGTGACCCAGCAGCAGGGTGAGCGTCCGCTGAGCTATTAACTCACCTTGCTGCTGCTGCGCTGCCAGTTGTTGGTGCCTGGCTCAGGGTCTGGGAGGTCACAGAGCTCTTAATTCAGAAGGGAGAACAATTAACAAGAAATAAAATACTAGTGAGCCTTGAAAATCACCTGGAAGATAATAAAGAGAAAACAAATCAATCCTTTTCTTTTTTCTTTTTTTTTTTTTTTTTTTTTTTTGAGTGCACTTCTCAGCTCAGCAGATTTATTGTTGCCTTTTTAAATTTTAACGACTTTCAAGGCCAGTGCACTGCCTTCCGTCACGGTAAAACTTTTGTGTTCTATTCCCTAATTCAAAGAAGGGGGGGAAGAGAAATCACCAGGCAGTGAAAGGTTTGCTGTCAACAGGCTCTGCTGTGCAAGGAAATAGATTTCTCTTGCAAGGTGTCCTGTCTGCTGGGCAGTATGTGGTAGGAAGAGTGGGGTGACTGGGAGGAACAGGCTCTGGCACCTTCTTGGAGTCCCTAGAGTGAGAACTGCTCTGAGAATCTGCTCCAGCATTTCCATGTCAGATGAGGTGTATTTTCCAGGGCACAGGCTGGTTATGGGGAAGTGCCTGCTGAGGCCTGTTGGCTTGGGATGGACACCATGCTTGGGTGGTGAGGTGGCTCTGCATGAGACAGGAGTATTGCTCTGTGCTTCCATAGGTGTGTGGTTCTGATCTCAGCCAGTGATGATGAGCCCTCCGTCCAGCAAAGACACGGTGAAGGAAGATGTTGTGCTTGGCCACTCACCTGCTGTAAGACCCTAAGCAAGACACTCCTGTCAAGCTTCATCTACAAGATGGAACAACGAAAATCTTCTCTGAGTGTCTTGAAAGCTTTCCTCACTTGTCACTGTTTGGCAAGAACTTGGGTGGACTCAAAGGAATGCTCATGGTAGTTCCCACACCTGGCCTTCACCTACTGTGTCCCAGCACAGGGCACACTGCACTCCATGCCTCCCTGTGTGACACTGGACCATTACCCTGTTCATCAGCTTGGGCCCTGCAGATGTTCCTGCACACCAGCAGGGAGCTGGGGGCAAACACCACACTGCATCCATCAGCACGTCCTTGGGGCTACCTCTCCCTGCTGCCCATCCTGCCAGCCCTCACCTGGATGTTGCTAATGACCCTCAGACTCAGGACAGCTTGTTCCTGCTGGGACTTCACTTTGCAGGATGGTCAGAGCTGTCCAAAGCAAGCACGCACAGATGTTCTCACCTCTGGCACAGATGTGGCTGATTCCTGTGGGGTTTTATTTGGCCAAGATTCAGGGGAAACTGCCAGTGGGGCAGGTTCTCCATCCTCCTTCACACCCTCATTCCCCCTTATTCCATGTGGCAGACGTCAGTGTGCATCCTCATATTGCCATGTCCTTCTCCAGTGTCTCCTACCCCCCCCCCCCCCCACCTGGATGGTGCAGGACACCCCTGGCCCAGTGATCAGCCTGAAGCAAAATGGCTCTGAGGACTTTGGTGGGAATTTAGCCTGTGAACAAAGACCAAGCTAGGTCTGCCAATTTTGTTTCTAGATGGGGTCTATTTAGAGGCAAGTCCTCTTCCTTTACAAGCAAAAAGCTATTTCACCTGAAAAGCAGGTTTTCCTGGCCTGGGAAGCCTGGTGACCCCAGTCCTGAAGGTGTCTTGAGTACGGCATTACCCATGTGCCACAGGGACCTGCCAGAACCAACTGAGGGTGATGCCTGGGCTTCAGATTTCGTCAGGATGGAAAGGGAAGCAAGATGGCACAAGCAGGTGTTGTGCAACCATGTGGAGTTACTCATGGTGAGATGTAGCATCAAGAACCTGCTTTTCATGAGGAACTTGACTTGCTAATGAGTCCTGAATCTGGGTCAGGCATTTCCCACACTGGGGATGGGTGTACGCGGGCATCAGCACCATACCAGGGAACCTGGAGACACGAGACAGAGCAGCCAGATTGTCTCTGTCTGCAGCAACCACCGGTGAATTTTTGCAAAGGGCCTTTTGGCTTCTGCCTCCTGCCAGTTCCAGCAGGCTGGGGTGTGTGTCTCTGCTGGCTGGGAGCAGCCGCAGTTGTGAATCTGTCCCTGAGATCATCACAGAAACTTGGCTCTTGAGTGAAGGTGCCTGATGCACAGTGGGTGCAAGTCCCTTCAGGCCCCAGCTCCTCCTGGCACCCCACCAGAGGTCACAGCTGCCCCCTCCTAGGAGCAAAGCAAAAGCTGCTTTGGAGACAATGAGTTACTCTCTTTAATGTAAGACAGATCAGGTGGATGAAGTGCTGCCCTTTACAAGGCTTCCCTGGGTTGGGGGAGAGGTTGACCAATGCTGTGTCATCAACCAGACCATGGCCCAGGTGGTCCAAAAGCAGGTGCCAACCCAGCTGAGCAGGGTGGGCACATCTGTGGGCTGCAACCCTGGTGACAGCAGCACCTGCTCAGTGCTCTCCAGCTGCCATGGTGAGATGGACTTTCCCCAGCACCTGCTCGATGGCTGCTCTCTGCATGCTGAGAGGGTCCTGCTGTCTCCGTGAGATGCTCCAGCACCAAGCAGATTTGCTGAGCCCCAGGGCTGCACTGCTGTCATCATGGGGAAAACAACCCACCAGAGGGTCTTCCTCCTGCCCTCCATCCTGTGCTAGGAGATGGTTTGGGTGTTTTATTCCAGCATTGCTCTGCTCTTTGACCAAAATTGCCCAAACAAGGCAGACCAGCCTGCTTCATTTGTATGCGTGCCTGGGTGCTGGTTTTGAATATGAAAATGATGCACTAAACAGGGGTTAAAGTACAGGTGAGTGGCTAATCAGATCTTCACATCCCGTGTGCTGACTGGGAAGCCCTCGCCTGATTTGCAGGTTACTCTTGCCTTGTAGTCCTCTAATTCCTTGAGCCAAGCATTACATTCAGTGAAAATCAATGTAAATACGGCTCCTGTGGTTTTGCTTCTCCCCATCGGGGCTCAGTACTTGAGTCAGATGGACCAAAAACTCCTCTCAGCCACTTATTTATTTTTTTAAATGAATCCAGCCTAGAGCGGGATTACGTGGATTAGCAGCTGAGCATTCCCCTGCCTACACAACACACGCAGCCAGCCAGCCAGATATTCGCTGACGGGAACCTTGTCCTCCAAACATGACATGTATTTACATGGCCTCTTGGCTGCTTGCATGCAAGCCCATCTGTTCAGTGGATTCGGGGTCTGCCCGTCCTCCCAGGCTGCTTGGACCGCTGCCCTGGGGCAGGGGTGCCAGCCAAGCTGGTGCAGGCAGGCAGGCAGGAGGTGCTCTAAGTTTCTCTGTCTGCAGGAGAGGTCTCCTCATGGGACAGCATTGCACACTGAAGTGGGTCATGGAGCGGAGCAAGAGACTTCCTCAGAGCAGGGGGTGCAGGGAGGTGAGGGCTCCATCAAAGCATCTGGTGCTTTTACCAGCAAAGCAGGTGTTATTTTTTAGCAAGGAGGCCCTCCCTCGTGGGGATTCAGAGGGACGATGAAGCATGGCCTGAAGCTATCAGAAGGGAGAAGCTTTAGGGGTGCAAGCTCTTTGAAAGGGCCTTTTTCTTCCTCCACCTTTGCTGCTGGGAGGATGATGAGCTCTTGAAAACAACTCGTGGCAGAACCAGGCAGGCCTGTGGGTCTTCCGTAGGGAGATGCACAGCCTCAGATGCTGAGCCCATGGCTCAGCCTGGTGCCAGCTCCACTCTATCCCTGCTTGTGCCTGCCCAACTGGCAGGTGGTAAGGACTACAGCAGAGCAGGGAGATGCCCAGCCCCATCCCTGTGCCAGGGAAGCCCACTTGGATAAACAAGTTTTCACTGACACCTTTTCTTCTTCCCTTCAATGGAAGCTTTCCGGCAATTTTTAAATTGCTCTCTGCTGAGCAGAGTGAGGCCAGCTCCCTGCCTGCTCCCTGCTCCTGGATCCTGCCCTGAGCTGGCCTCCCAGGCTGAGTGCCAAGCGGGCAGGACGCGGGTCCCACACTCCCATGCATGCTCGCACGGCAACTGGGGTGCCCAGGAGGGTTGGCACAGCGGGAGTGGGGCTGTTCTGGGAATCCCATCTTGGGACAGGCACTGCTCTGCCCGTGGTGGTAGAAACAGGGTCTGGCTCAGAGCCCTGGCTGCAGCTTGCCCAGGGGGATCCCCTCCTGCAAGCCCAGAACCCAGGCTCTGCCCGACGGGAGGCACCTTGAGCAAGCACCCATGACCTCCATTATCTCCAGTGATGTCCTGGTGCATTCCTCCCACCCACACAAGCAGGACCTCTGTGTGGCACTGCTCTGCAGTCCTGTCCCTCAAAAAGGAGCTTCCCAGGACCTACCCTCTGGTTTAAAGAATAGTTTTCTAGAGGGAGATGGGTAGGTGGAGTGGAGGTGAGGTATCAGAGATGGATGGATGGAGAAAGGCAGAAAACTGCTACATTTGATGGTTTCCCTCGTTAATGCATTTCTGGTGGTTCCTGTCCTGCTCACATCAAAGTGATGTGGGTCCCTTCTACCCTGCTCAGCACAAGGTTTGGATGTGAACGAGCCTGTGATTCACTGAACAATCACTGAGGAAGAGAGATCATTGAGAAGCTTTGTCATTCAAGACGCATCATTCCTCCTTCACTGAACAAGGCAGGAGCACCCGCTAATAATCTGGGATCTTGTAATTAAATACCCTGCAGCCTGAATATGTATCAGAAGGCACAGTTACGGTTTTACTGACTATCTCACTCGTGGCATTTCTGTGGGTTGGAGTTGCTTTGCTTTGCAACTTCACTGCTCGTGTTGGGCTTGCCGTATGTGGCACATTATCAATCACGGGTGTGCAAAATCCCCCAAGCCACCAGAAAATGGAAAGAATCTTGAGTGCTCCTGAAGTTAAAACAGAAAGCCATTCCCAAGACATTCCTTCAACAGTGAAATGGCTTTTTAAGGAATCCAGACAGAAGATGTAATAAGGTAAAAGCTGTGCAGAAAAAAGAAAACCCCATCACCTGCAGCAATGCAGTGTGATAGGAAAATTCAGGGAAGGAGTGACTCTGGAGGTCTCTTGTTCAATGTTCTGCTCCAAGCAGGGTCAGATCAGGTTGCTCAGGGACTTCTTTTAAGACCAGCCAGGTCCTGAAAGCCCCTAAGAACAGAGATTGCACAGCCTTTCTGGGGCACCTGCTAATATTTTTTATTTTCCTCATGGTGAAAAAAATTTCCCCTATATCCAGTCTAAGCTTGTTTTAATTCATGTCTGATGTCTTTTGTCCTCCTGTGGACAGTTGTGAAAAGCCTGGCTCTGCCTTCTCAATGACTTCCTTCTAGATAGCCTTGAAGATTCTCCCTTGAAACTTTCTCATCCCCAGGCTGAACAAACTTTGTTCCCTCAGCCTCTTCTCACAATGGCAAATGCTCCAGCCCCTGGACCAACTTGGTGGCCTCCTCTGAACTTACTCCTCTCTACTGATGCCTGTTGGTAGACTCAGAATCAGAGGCAGTATCTATCTGCAGTCTAATGAATGCTGAATAGAGAGAGGTCCAAACACCTCAGCTCCTTCATAAACACCTCCAACCACATGGTCTGCATCTCCAGATATGTCCTCTCCTACCAAGAAAGAGGTGTGCACATGAGGACATAGTCACAGAGGACTCCATGGGAGATCCTGATGACAACCAGTCAAAACCTTAGTAGGAGAGGGCTAAAAGCACCATCCTGGAGGCTGGCTGGACAGACCAACAACCAAAGATGCCAACAACATTTCCCAAGGAGGTGACAGTCCAGGGAGACAATTTGTCCCCTCTGGGGCAGCTCCAAAACCACAGCACCTGCCAATCCCCCTTGAAAGGATCCTCTGGGAAGTGGGAGGAGGTGACACCAGCCAGGGCGGAGATGCTCAGTGTGGGGAAATCAGCTGGGCTGTGGCCGCTCCATGGAAGAGAGAAAGTGCAGCACCACCCTCCCCGGGAACGGGGCCAGCGGGTCTCTGCACAAACAGGCAGAGTGTCCCATGCACGAGGCAGAAAGCATTTACCAGAGAGACACCGTCAAAAGCATTCGTAGAGCTTCTCAGCCCTTCCGTGCCTCCTCAGAAGCATCTGCCCGCGTGAATGTACGCACCGCTGCACCAAAGGGACCTTGCCCACCGTGATGGCCATGGACTCAAACTCCAAATAAATATGGTCTGAGCAGGGTGTGGTACGTGAGTCCTCAGGCGCTCACACAGCTCTGCCTGCACCGGCAGTAACGGGATGATCCAGGCTGTCAACAAATGGCCTTTGACGTGAATTGATGGCTATCTGCTGAGATGTCAGAAGTGGCTTTGGGGGATAACGTGCTCCATTCCCACCCCAATGCACCATGTTCACTTTTCTTATGGGAGCAACAGTGACGATGTCCCCCCACACCAGTACAAACTGGGGTTCCTGTACCTCTGCTTCATCTATGTGGAAACATCTGGGTGGATGATGGCAGCTGTGCTGCAGAGGGTGGGGGGTCTGTGCAGAGCTCTCCCCATGTCTGCAGGATGACATACAGTGCACTGCTGTTATTATCCCTGCCTAGGGGTTTACATGCCACCTTCAGCAGATATAACCCACTAGTGTATTCCTGCCAGATGTCCTCCCTACCTCATGAAGTCCTGGAACTATCTCTTGAGCTTTCACATTGCTCAGACCCTTTAGACCTGTCTCTGTCTCTGTGCTGCCTTTAACACTCAGCATGATGAAGCAGAAGAACCTCTTGCACCCAGTGATCCTCACTTCTGTTTGGACCCATCGGGTGGCTCTTCCCATGTGCTGGGATCTCTGGGGAGTGGGGCAGGTCCCACTGTGTTTGGACACCACATAGGTGTGATATGGCTTGCAAGGGGAAAGGGATAATAATCCCATGGTGTTATGTTCCTCCTCCGCTGTGCTAGCTAACCACAAACACGGCTGTGTTGGCACCTTTAGATATGTTCTGTTACAATAAATACAGAAATGGATGGTGTTTTGCTTTGTCCTTTGTAAGAGGTGGACTGGCTGACCTCTTTGGACATACCACCAATGGGGAGCTGCCCATGCCTGAGCTTGGGACTGTTTCCCCTGACTGAGGACTCCTCAACCCTGCTCATGGACAGGGATTTTCCTGTGGATTCCCATTCTGAAGTCTGCTGACACAAATAAGGGTCCAGGTGGGTGTCAGAGTGGAGGGACATGAGGTAGAAGTGTAGTTCAGACTATACACTGTTGAGGACTGGGGATGTTGCCCTGCCTGGACCAGGGCAAGATCTTCTGCTGAGCAGAGGCTGAGTGTTGCTGGACCACGGCCCTGAAGAGGCTGATGGAGGGGGCAGGGGTTTCAGGAAAGGCTGAGGTGGATGTTTTGGCCATGCCCTCACTGCCAGCTTCCCATCTCATATGTGTTGCTTAACCAGTTTGTCTACAGCAGTCCAGTCCCTACCTTTTCATCCCAGAGCAGTGGTGTGTGCAGTATTTAAATGCAGATTATCTGGCACCACAACACCTCATCTCATACTCACTGGTGCTCAAAGAGTTCTGTAGATTGTCCAGCTTTTAAGCAGCTAATTGCAGAGCTCTTGGCTCATCTACAGCACATTGGAGGCTTGAGACATACATTTTGTTGTAGGCCTGCAGAAGATTAGATAATTCATCCAGATTTGCTGACAAGAACAGACTTTGACACAGGCTCCCGAGCTGATTGCCAAAGCCAGCCGAGCTCCTGATAGGCAAAGGGAGCATTTTTAGGGAAGAGCAGCCTTTACACTGTGCCTTGGGGAGAAGCAAAGCCCCAAGAACACAGCATGTAAAGCCCAACTGTCAAGGAATTCTGGGTTTCCACCACTGTTTGGGGAAAAAAAACAGGCACAAAATTACTCTCTCTAAATTCACTCACCACACAGGAGAAGTAGCCAAGTTCCTCAGACCCACAGACACATCTCCAAAGTGCCAGACACTGGGGAGATGTTCACAGTTAGCTGGGGGACAAATGAGCTCCTGAATCCTAATTTACCTCCTTCACTCTGTCAAATGCCCATGGCAAGTGGAAGAAGACTTCTGTGGTGCTGCTCTGTCTAGAGCTGATGGAAAATGTCCTTGTTCACCACGGCCTGTGTAAGGCCACCTGACAAGGGCAGTGATTCCACCACGAGGAAGGGTTGCCCTATAATTGTGCCCCCAGGAAAGATCCCCAGACCAGGCAAGTGTTGCCCATGTGATCCACTTTTCCTGGTCCAGGACTAGCCCATAATCCCAGAACTAACTGGCCACCGTGTCTCTGTGTGATAGCAGGACAGTTGGAGAGCAGAACATGGGCTCAAATCATAGAATTACAGAATCATAGAAACAATAGAACAAGGGCTGATGGTTTTAAACTAAATGAAGGTAAATTCAGGCAAGATATAAGGAAGAAAATTTTTCCAGTGAGGGTGGTGAGAGTATGGCCCAGGCTGCCCAGAGAGGTGCTGCCCCATCCCTGGCACCATCCCAGGAGAGATTGGCCGGAGCTCTGAGCAACCTGCCCTAGATGCAGATGTCCCTGATCCCTGCAGGGGGGGTGGACCAGATGAGCTTTAAAGGTCTCTTCCAATCCAAACTATTCTATCCAACATGAAGGGCTCCCATCCAAGGCTGCCTGGAGGCAGCACTTCTCAAAGGTCGGGCCAGGAAGCCTTGGTCATCCTGACCCTTCACTGGGCTATGAGATGTTCGACACCTGCCCCCCACCAACTCTGCACATCACCCAGGCTGCTGCTGCTGTACATCTCTGTGTGCCTTGGTGCTGAGGACATGCTGGGTTTCCGAGGGGATTGCAGAGGTCTGAGTTAGCATGTGCTAGTGCACATGTGGAGTGAGGACATCTCAGAGGTCCTTTCCTGACCTTGTCCAGGAGCTCTCCTCTCACCCTTCCGTGCTGCAGCAATGCCCATCTCATGCGCCATGCCTTGCAAAGCACATCTCTTGCAAGCTACATCAGGATTAGGGGAAACAGAGGCAGGCAGGAAAGGAGGGGGCTGGAGAAGGCAGAAGGTCGGTGTTGCTGCAGGCTGGAAGCCAAAAGCAAACGGCACGAACTGACCCAGCTGTTCCCAAGCAGTCAGGGAGCAGGTGACTGCATCCATCACGCTCCTCTGTGCAGGGTGGGACCTCCTGTGCCGGGACCCGAGGGCTAAGGCTGTGCTGTTTATTTGCAAAGCTGCTGGAGAGGAGCTGGAGAGCGAGCACAGCCCAGGGTTTTGGCCCACGTGTCAGCCAGGGCTGGAGGTGGGGGAGCCAGGCTTGTGCTGCTGGACGAGTTCACTTTTTGGGGTGTACTGGGACGGGTGTCTTGTGCACGGCTGAGTGACTGGAGCAGGAGACGCACCTTGCTTTGGGCTGTCCCGGGAGCTGAGCTTTCTTTCCTCTGGCACTCTTGGAAAGCCTGGCAGTTCTTCCTCCCCACGGGCAGAGGCCGGGAACTGCATGTCCTCTCTCAGCTGACCTCTCCTGCCGGGTCAGCAGGTCCCTGCTGGCCTGAGCCACAGGAATGCTGGAGCACAGGCCGTTCGGATGCCGTGCTGGTTAACTTCAGCCCAAACACTGCACTCGTTTAAAAATATCCTCTGACAAATACCTGCACAAACAGGGGAAAATAAAACGCACCTAACCCTTAAAAAAAAAATCTGTAATTTTCCACAGGACAGAAACATATTATTTGGCCTCCCTGCCCTGGGGCTGCTCCCAATCCCTTGCCCAGAGCTGTGGGGTTGTAGCTGGAGGGGCCCCTCCGCCGGTGCCTTTGCAAGCGGGGCTGAGCCGGAGGCTGGAGCGGGAGCGAGCGTGGCCTACGCAGCGTGGCCGCGGGGTGAGGCTCCCAGAGATGCAAGCACCCGCCTAAGGCTTCCCGGCAAGGCTCTGGCACAGCAAAGCAGTGGCGGGTCCTGCGCTGACCCGCTCGACCGCACCCTCCTCCCCGCCTTGCACTGGCTGTTTCCCACTCGTGGCTGCTCCCCGTGCTCCAGCCGGGCTGGTGATGCCTGGCAACGCCATGCTCAGCACCTCTCCTCCCTCCTACGTTGGTGCTGGTACCTCCCTGCTGGCAGCTGCACTCCCGTGGGAAAGGGCTTCGATGGGCTCCCGGTGCAAGGGGAGTCCCTGAGCCCTGGCTCTGGCTATGGCAGGTGAGGGATGTTCCCCAGCATGAGTCTTAAGTCCAAGAGCGTGGTTTGGAGGTCAGAAGTACCTCTCAGCACCACTGTTGCCTACTGAAGCTCTATCTGGCTTTTGTGTCACTGGGGACTGTGAGTGAGAAACTCACACAGCATGGACAGCCTCTCATCTGACTGGGAAAAGGAGGGGAAGCACCAGCTCAGCACAAGGGGATGACGCAGCACCAGGACAGAGCCCAGTGGGGTCCAGGCACAGGGTACAGGTAGACTGGGTTGCGGCTGGGTTGCACAGTTCTGGTGGCATCACTCAGCCCCATTTGGTTATCTAGAGGCAGCCCTGGGGACAACCTCACTATGTGGACAACCACCAGGCAGACAGCCCTGGGCTGTGAGCACCGTCTTGAGGGCAAGAGCCACAGGGCTGCTCGAGAAGGGTGTGCTTGGTCCTGCCATGGAGCACAGACCCCTGCGTTGCGCAGGCATGGCAGGGAGTCCCAAGGTACTGGGAGGCATTCAGCTCTCCAGCATCTGGCCCTCCTGTGCCTCCCCAGATCATCCTGGTCTTCTTTGCAGGCTTGTCTGGGGCTGTGGTATCACGAGATGCATCTTTGGCTCTGGATGGGCTTTCCCACCCATTCCCTGTCCCAGTAGGACCTCCTGCTCTCTCTGCACCCAAAGCAGGGCTGCCCAGGGGAGGCAGGACCCTGCACACTAGCTGGGGTTTGGTGGGAGTGGGCAAGTCCATTGCAGAGCCCCAGGAGTGCAACAGCCCTGGCACATCTCCTGTCCCACTTCCCAGGGTCAGTGCAGTGCTGGTGCAGGAATGGTCTCAGCTCCCTGTGACCTTGAGGATGCAGGATCCACCTGGGAGTGGTTCTGTGATGGGGCAGGACTCCCACAGTCCCTGTAAGTGCCTTTGGTGGGGGTGACGTGCCCCTTGCAGTGTGACACTGACACGGTGGTTGCACTAAGCTGTGCTCCAAGGGGGACAGACACTGACCCATGCTCAGGCTTGTCCCCAAGCCACCCCCCTACCCTGCAGCACATGCTGGTGAAAAACATGTTCCCCTGCCATGGTGACCAGCAGTGTTGCCTCCTCCACCCCTTGGTCACTGGCTCCCTGCCCCACACATGCAAAGGGTGGTTATTCCTGGCTGATGACCGAGCCGCCTGGCCAGAGCATTTGGTCTCTGAGGGTCAAAGGGAGATGGCTGGGCTGTGCAGCTGGCATATAATGGGCATGAGGACAGCACCAAGGGGCAGCAGGACCCCAGAGCTCTCCTCTGGGGCTTCCAGGAAAGCAACAAATAGCTTTGGTCCTGTCCAGTAGAAGGCTAGCTGTCCCCATGCAGTGGTCAGCATGGCTGGGAGAAAGCCCTGAACACTGCAGCTGAGTGCTGGATGCCGGATCCCAGTCTGTGCAGTGTAGAACAAGGCTGGGTGGCTGTGGAAGGGATGGGAAGACCTGGAGCAAGGTGTCTTCAAGAGTCTTGGGGATCTTGGACCATTTCCGTCCTCCTCTTGGCTGCTGAAGGGCACGAGGGGCTCTCTGGAATGCATGAACACAAGGGCTCTGCTTCAAAAGGGGGCACAGCTCTGTGGCCAGAGCAGTGTGGCCAAGGGCAGCCAGATCAACCTGGCTTGGGGTTGGAGTCTGTCCCAGCTGGAAGAACCATGGCCTCTGAGCAGGGGTCTGTGTGTGTGTATTTGCAAGGTACGTGTGTGTGCACGTGTGTGTGCACGTGTGTGTGTGCACATGTGTGCGTGCACATGTGTGCGTGCACGTGCATGGACATGGACACATATATGGGCACATGTGTAAGAGTGCATGTATGATGCGTGCATGTGGCATGTATGTGTGTGCACATGAGATTGCACACACAGGTGTGTCAGCACATGATTGTATGCCCACGTGTGTGCCTGAATCTCTGTGTGTGTGCCCATGCTCCTATAGCCCCATTAGCTCCAGATTCCTGCTCCTTTCAACAGGCAGGGTATGTGTAGCTCCTGAACCCTTCCTACAGGCATCTGCTCCTGCTCTCTCCCTCGGAAATGCAGGTATTTATATGTGAAAATATGGAAGCGTGTTCCGTCTCTGCTCAGTGACCTTCAAAACCATCCAGCAAATTCAGCTTGGACCGCGAGCCCAGCCAGATGGCCCTTCTCAAACACACTGGCCGTGCAAACTGGGGTTTTACTCTTGATTCCTGCTCCCGCTCCAAGGCAGGCTCATGAAACAGCGTATTCAGTATGTGCTCTGGGAAGGCAGCCACACAGCCCTGCTCCGAGGAGGAGGCGGTGGGGAGCACGCCAAGCCGGGGCGGGGAGGGACGATGCAGCCATGGGCCAGCAGCCTAGAGGCTTTGGGGGTTGCAAGTGAAATGTGAAGCACAGAGTTAATTTTGGGGCATCTAAAACTGGAGTGGAATGGGCTGAATAAGGGTGTTTGGGGCTGCCAGTGGCATCTCCAGCCAGGGTGGCCACCAGGCACATGCATGAGGGAAAGGTGGTGGGAGCCATCTCTGATGCTGGTGCAGAGGAGCCTGCAGGGGCTATTGGACCACAGGAAGCTGGGCAAGGCCAGTGTGACTCCTGAACCCCAGGAGAGGAGAGAGGAAACCAAAATAACATCACCCAATGGAAGGGAAGGGTTAAAAGACCTGTCAGAGCTGCGTCTCTCTGGAAACATGGGAGACAGCTGGAAAAGATTTAAATAACTCTTTGCTGTGTGTCTGCAAGCCGTGGGTGCCAGCGAAAGGTAGTCTTATTTCTGATAATATCTGGTCTGACACACTCAATGTGTTTAACAGTTTTCAGTTCACTCAGGCAGATGAGACTAACTAGGAAGCGATCGCGCAGGGATTCCTGGATGCTGCATTAAAATGCAACCTCCGAGAGGAATGTTTTTGCCTCTAAATGCAAATAGAGGTGGAAGCTACTGAAGAAGCTGTGACTGATCTTGCTCTGAGGAATCGATCTTGCAAATTCAGGGGTAACGAAGGCCTTGGAGTGGATGGGGTTGTGCAGAGCAAAGCTTGACGACAGGAACACATCAGGGACCCCCTGGTGAGGTGCCCGGAGGGGTACTGGGGCTGGGTTGCCCTTTTGCACATTGGCTGACAGCACCCACAAGGACAGACACTGGGGGAGGTGACTGATGCTGGCAATCTCCTCCAGGTCAGAAGGGCCCTGGCAGAGCACAGGGCAAAGCAGAGCACAGGACAGGGGGCACTGGGAGGTGGAGGGGGCTTCCCAAAGGAGCTCAGCTGCCAGTAATCGCTTCCCATCAGGACTGGCACAGCCCTGCTGAAGACCTTGTAGGTGCTAGCGGCTCAGGGATGTATCCACACAAAAAAAGGAGGCTCTGGCAAGGGTTTCATGCCCTTGCCTGTGAGACACCAGTGCTAGGAACCGATCACATCCTATTAAAGTCTCTTGCCAAAATGATCCTCACTTAGATGGTGGGGGAACTCTGCCTGAGGAGATGGTGACAAGGGGCTGTGAGCTGTCAGGGTGATGCTGAGCTGGGAGGAGCTGATGCAGCCTTTCAGTGTGGAGACAGGGCTCCATGGAGTGATTTACTGCTTGCATGCTTGGCCATGGTAGCTATGCCAGAAGGTGAGATTAGAGGGTTCATGAACTTGTTGCATGACATACACCATTTTCTATCGAGCAAAGGTGTATTTAATCACATAGAATTAGCATTGAAAACTATTATTAAGCTTTACTATTATTAAAGAGCAGATTTATCCCTAAGTGCTGTTCTGGAGCAAAGTTTAATACTGACAGCATACACCAAAGGCTGGTCAGAAATTATCCACCTAACTCATATCACATAAAAATGGAGCTATTAGCTACACGAGACTATTCCCAACGTGTCTGCTTGGTTTTCAGGAAAAATTCCAGCCTGCCAAAATGCAACAACTTTGTTTTTCAACTCAAAACCCTTTGCTTTTGAAATTGCCCAAACTAAAAGTATGAAAATTTAGTTCTGCTACGATGCACTTGGTTTGACATGATGTGACCATGAAGATAGATGTGAAGGTGGGGACAGACTCTGGTGCTTCTGAACTGCCTGGGCCCCTTTTGTGGACTAAGGGTTCACCAGCCCGTATGAGACACTGGAGAATCCAACAGCAAGGTGCTCAGGGTTCTGTCCATTCCTCCCCATCCCTCCATTGCCCAGGCAGGATGGAGGTTGCTTTTCCTCCCCGATGCAGCTCCAGGAGGTGACTCGGATGACTGGCAAGTAGGTGACCCAGGTCTCTCCTGGAAACCTGCTCTCTGCACAGGACTGAAGGCAAAAATTGCCTGGAATGGTTTTTCATCAGAAAACAAGGCTTCTGGAATCAGATCTTTCCCTGGGAACTTGTCGATTTTGCTGCCATTTTCTCCAGGAAGAAGTCTAGCAGAATCACTTTGACTTTCTTGTTTCAGCAGTGTCAAAATGTTTATTCCGATCATGTCAAAACACCAAGCTCATTTCAGGAAAGTAAAAATATTTCATTTTGGCTTTATCATTTCATTCGCTTAACTTCCACTTTATGTTCCGTGAAAGTATTTCTTAATACGCGCCGCTTGAGATCCTTTTGCGCTGCAACATCCAGGCGCTCTGCGAGGAGACGACGCTGGATCGTCACACGCGGCGATTCAAAGGCCTGAATTAGCATGAGGGTGAATTTTCATTTCACAGGACGTGATGCACGTGTGGCTTTGCCTTTCAATGCAGACGTTTTACACGCTGCTGGGATTTTCTTGGTGCTTTCCCCCTCCCCACTCCCAGCAGTTCTCTAACAGACATCTGTGGGAAAATCTGTCTGCTCCCATTTTCCCTTACAGCCTCATTCTTCCCACCTTGGAGTTGCTGGGCACCTTGCTGGAGCTGGATTCATCCATGTAAGGCACCCCTTCCCTCCCTCTCCTGGAGTGTGAGCTTCACATGGTAAATCAAGGTGTTGAGTGGCAGCAGCAACATCATCAAGAGTGAACTGGCTCCTGTCCTAGAGCCCCAGGACCGGAGGGAACCCTGTTTCCAGGCCATCTGGGAAGAGACGAGGGGAGCACCACACTCCACAGGATGCCTTCGCCCGATGATGCTGGAAGCCTGCAGGGAAAGGACAGAGTGGGAAGGATGTTGGAGAGAGATGTGTGCCCTGACCCCGCAGTCCCCAGCCACCACCATCACACCCTTCTCTGCTGCTGCTGCTGCCACCCAGCTGGGATCTGCTTCCTAGCCCCACCACTCCAGCTCACTCCTGCCCCTGTAAAACAGGGCTGGAGGAGCTGGTGAGAGATGTGGGAGGGCTTTGATTAATAAAAACCTCTGAAATGCCAGCGCTTACCCTACAGAACCTCCACGCATCCCCAGGTATGGCCATGCAGTGAGGTGGGCACCTGGCATCTGGGATCAGGCAGCCAGGACCAAGGGACAGCCCAGGGTGTGGGGGAGAGATGTGGCAGGTCAGTGCCCCCCAGCTCTGCTCCTGAAACTGACTCTTCCCATAAAGTGGTGGCTGAGCAGCAAGGCCTGCTGCTTAATGGGGACAGTGGCAGCATGCAGCTGGTTTAATAGAGCTGCTCCTGCCTGGTGCCAGGCGGTTAAGTGATAATTAACCAGGTGCTTGAGAAGGTGATGCTGGAAGCCGTGCTGATGCTGGGGGGGTAAGAGGCCTGCCACCCCTGTGCACCTCAGACCTGCAGATGACTTGGCTGGGGTCATGTGCACCCAGAAACATGCAGCTCCACACCTTCAGGGCTGAGTGAGGGGTCTGGGGATGAGACTCTGGGCAAGCCAGGGTTGGGAGCACCAGGCAGGTTTGGTTGCTTTTAGGTGCAAGGAGCCACAAATCCATCCAGCACCTGCCTGTCACCTTCACCACCACCACCTGTCCTTGTCTGCAAGGGTAAATGCTGCTTTATGGGTGGGGAAACTGAGGCAGCAGGTGAGCCAGACCAGCATGTGTCTGCAGCATTAGCTATAGGGTGACTGGGCAGCACGGGCAGCGAGGTCTGAGCAATGTTGCTCAAGGGATGAGGTGGCTCAGAGTGATCACAGGGAGATGAACCCACTGCTGTGGTGGAGGAGAAATGCTGCTGAAGAAACCAAGCTACACTGGGCGGGGAGAGGCACTCAGGGGAGCAGCATGGGAAGGGTTGCGCAGGTCGGGACCCTCCTGCTGGGCTCAGTACTGGGGAGCTGAGCCTGGACTGGAAGAACAAGTCTGGAAGAGCAGGTGAGAAATATGGGAGGGTTTTGACTAATAAAGGGAAGACTGAGAGAAGAAACATCTCCAGGCTCAGAGTGGAGAGAGAACAACCCTGTCTCTGGGCCCTCTGGGTGGGGGAAGGAGACTGATGGTGTAAACCACAGCAAGGGAAATTTGGGATAGGTCCCAGGAGAAATACTCCTGTGGGGAGGAGGCACAGGGAGATGCAGAGGCTGGCACCATGCTGGGGTCTGTAGGGTCAGGGGGGTTGTGGTCAGGTCTGTCTAAGGCTGCTCTGGCACTGCACACTCTGTGTGGCCACAGCCAGGCTGGCCAGGGCACATCTGGTGCCAGACTGGTTCAGCCCACACAGACCAGCTGAGCCAGGAGATGTAGGACTTGACCGGCGGGTCCTCATTGGTAGGGGCTCAGGGAACACACCATCTCAGCCCTCATCTAGCTGCGATGTGCCTCCAGGGATGGCCAAGGCATCTACAGCCACTGCTACCGCTTGCAGGTTGTGTGAAACAGAGCACTTGTCAAGTCCCTCCTGTATATTGTCTTATATTTATTAGATTATATTTATTGGATTATATTATACTTTATTATATTATTAGACCTGTCAGGCCGAGCACTTCAAGGCTGGAACCATCAGCTTCATAGCTGCGTGGGTAACCTTAGCCTGTCCCCTTGGACAATGAATGGGACTGCAGGAAAGGTATCGCATGTGCCTGTGGCATTAAAGACACCATTGCAGACACAGCTGGTGGCAGCAAGGGTGACACAGCCCCGGACGCATCTAGGTGTGTGTCCCCCGTGGGTGCATGAGGAGAGGTGTGTCTCCACATGGTGCAGGCACTGGGGGGTGACCTGGGGTCTGGCACATGTCCCCAGTGGGTGCTGGAGCTGGTGTGGTCCCTAGTGGGCGCAGGGTGAGAGATAGATGTGTGGACACATGGAGACGTTTGTCCCTCGTGGGTGGGAGGGGCAGTGTGTGCGGCCCTGGGGTGCTGGGGGTGTGTTCGGATGGGCAGGGCAGCACCCAGGTGCCAGGGGGGCCAGGAGGAAAGGCAGACTCCCAGCTGCCCCCCGGCCTCCTGGGGCCAGCGCGGGGCAAGGGGGGGTGCAGTCACCTGCTCCAGGCCCGGGTGGGTTTCGTGGGTCTGACCTCACTGCCACCACATACCCCTGAGGTGACATCATCGGGGAGTCACCGGGCTGCTGGGGACAAGCCAAGGAGCAGGAGCGGGGCCGGCCCCGGGGATGGGAGTCCGGGCAAACGGGACGGGGCCGACCCCCTGGGGTTAGGATCCCCGGGACAGCCATCCCCGGGGACGGGACCCCCGGGACAGCCACCCCCACAGGCACGGCCACCGCGGGGCGGGGGGGCGGGGCTTCTGTCCAGGGGCGGGGCTTGCGCTCGGGGGGCGCGTCCTCTGGGCAGGGGGCGGGGCTGTGCGGTTTAGGGGCGGGGCCCGCTGGGGGTTCTCCCCCGACCTCGCCGGTGGGGGCGTGGCCGCGGTGGGCGAGGGGGCGTGACCCTGAGGAAAGGGGCGGGTCCCGCCTTCCGGCCGCGGCAGCGGTGTTGCCCGGGGTGACGCGCGGATGCAGCCGGCACCCGTGACGTCACCCGCGGGGAGGGGCCGTTCCCCCCCCCCCCCCCC
>JANIJG010003364.1:5154-23182 GCA_024611175.1 Megaceryle torquata
CGGAGCCCGTGGAAGCAGGCGAGGCGCGGGTGGAGGTGGGGGGGTGGGACGGTGCAGGTACCACTGGCTTTACACTAATGTTTCCATCCCAGCAACAAAAAGAAGCCAGAGAAGTGAGGTGCTGCTGCTTGTTGGACTGTAGAAGATTGCTGGGCAGAACCAGCCTGACCCAAGGTTTCTGAGCTGATGCTGCTGCTGCCACTTTTCCTGTTAATTTTAGTGTCTTGCAGCTTACCTTGGCACATCTTTCTCAGGCCTGGGATGCCCTCTAATGTGTTCAATATTCACAAGCTTTTAAATGTCTCTCTTTTCACTTTAGATTTGGCATAAATGAATTTCATTTGATTAACTGCCTTTTAAGTATAGAAAAAAAATTCCAGTAGTTGGACAGGCAAGAAAAATAACAATTGAGCATGCAAATCACTTCTTTTCCCTTTAAACAATACATACTCTACTGCCTGCATTTCCCCAAAGATACCACTGCAGCTCCACATGGCTGAAGTCTGTTTTACCCTTATATAAGGCAATGTGACAAATGATTTAGGGGGAAGTAATCTCTAATCAGCATAACTTCATACCGCACGGCGCAGGAATTATTGTCAATTTAATTCCGTCTCCTCGACACAAAACTCTTGAAGTGTTTCTTCCAGTTGAAGTTTTGTAGCTGAATAATAAATAAAAGAGGGTGCAGTACAAGTGCTGCATAATGTAATTGTACCCTCTTTGTTCTTGTCAATCAGCTTTAACACGAGTTAAGTCGTTGTGGGTGTCATCATGATCATATTCATAGTCGGTGGCTCCGAGTTTCGGTACAGTCGTCTTCTGCAAGAAAGTTCCTTTAATAAAGAGACGTACGGCGAAGGTTTCAGGTGCTTTATAAAACTTTGACTTCCCTCCTACTACAAGGCAAGAAAGCACAATAATGCATGCATGAATTGCCAATAAATCAAAGGCCTGCTTTTTTTTTAATTCCTATTTTGACATGTACATACAGAGCATTTTTAAGAGATAGCTCCAAGGTACCTTCTCAGTCCTTGATCAGATCATGAATTTAATTAATTCAGTGTAGACATGTCATAGATTTAAACCCTTCAGAATTACATTTTTAATACAGATCTAACATTTAATGTCCTTTTTCATTTTTTTTCATGCGAAGTAAAAAAAAAAAAGAAAAAAATCCTTTAATACTCTGGTAGCAATTTTTTCCTCTTATTATGAGACTGTGGCTCCTTCCTAATTATGTGGCTGCAAATTATTTACTGTAGTTTTAAATTAAGGAAGGAGACAAGTAATCCAGTGTAAAAAACACTGTTCCAACTTCAAGAAGAAATGAGTGTATGTGTTTAATTTCTCTTTAGGCATACAGCTGTACAGTCACTGTATAATGGAAGGTTTGAGACAAAATGGTCCCCCACCACCTTACCTCCGTGTAATGCAATTTAGCTTCATTAAATTACTGGAGGGCCAGTTACTTAAGCAGAATATTGATTTTCAGTCTGGGCCATGTTTAACATAATTCTGCGTAGGCAACAGCTAATTCTGCATTTGAATCTCACACCCTAATGGAATTACATGATGCTGCGGCTGACCATGGGCAAGGCAGGGCTGGGCTGGGGGCTCTGCACCCCCCCTGCCCGCGCCTGCTGCCTTTAACCCCTTCCTCCTCTGCTCACTTCAAACAGCCATGGTGACAAATTTCTTGTTTCTTGCACTGAGCTACTGTCTTTCATCTGGGGATGTGTAGCCCCGAGCTAGGTTTTGGTACTGTAAAGTATCTGTAGGGCTGTTATATTTTTCTTCAGCAACCTATATCTTGGTCTGTATAGCAACAGAACTGCAGAGAGACAAAGTGGAGTAAGGGATTTCCTCCAGTTCCTAACCCCAAATACCATTTTCTAAGCCTAAAAATTATAGGATGGGTTTTGATTTAATTAAAACCCAGTAAAATGAACCAAATATTTGGCTGGAAAGTATGTTCTTTACATTGCTGGCTTGAAAGCTGGTCATGATTTTTATTTATTATTCTATTTAATGATGAGATAGAGTTTACAAGCCATTGAATAATAATAATAATTTTAAAGGGTTCCCTGTGTGTTATAGTTTGTCGGTGCCTTAGAATTTAAATAGTGTGTGGGGAGAAATAGTGGTTATCACCCACATTAATGGTGGGCAGAGAGGAGGGGGTGTGATGCTACCTCAGAAGGTCTGAGATTTCATGTAACAGGGTGTAAGATGGGCTCTCGCAGACCTTGACTTCGAAACCACTTGCTGACTGGAATTCCCTAAATTAATCAAAATATCAAAATGTTAAAAATACCAGGGAGGGCTCCAGCTGATGATGGGGTTTTTGGGGTTTTGTTCTTTTTGTGTGGTTGTTGTGGTTCTGTTTTTGGGGTTTGTTTTATTTTTTTCAGATTTAGCATCTAGATTGTCCTCTCAGTCCCTGGGGAATAAACCCTTTCATCCCTCTGCAAGTGCCAAACACTGTCCCTGCTTGTTTGGGAAATTTTGTGCAGAGTTGGGTTCATGAGACCATTTTTTTTTTTTTTAATATTGCTACATGGCAGAGATTTGCTTGAGGGCAGCTTAAAATGGTACCTAAGAAGAGCCCCTGTTTTAAATGAACTTATCACGGCCACTCTTTTGTACGCAGCTCGTGCTCTGCTCAGGTCCCCAAGAACAAATTGATTTTAAAAGTTCTTGTTAGGGCATTGATGTTGCAAAGAGTGGAGTTCACACTTAACTGGAGCACCATGCCCCATCCTGTTGACTTCACTGTCGGTATCTACATTGCCTCAAAACATGGCTCATACCCACCTGCATCTGCCAAAATGGACCTGAGAGGTGGTGTGTATGGAGGGGGTTGGGTTGAGAAGCTGGGGTTTTGCTCCACCATAGCCACAGAATGATGGGATCATTTAGGTTGGAAAAGACCTGTAAGATCATCAAGTCCAACCACTAAGCCAGCACTGCCAGAACACCATTAACCCACGTCCCTCAGCACCACAGCTCCATGGCTTTGAAACCTCTCCAGGGATCATGGGGACTCCCCCACTGCCCTGGGCAGCCTGGGCCAGCCCTGGACAACCCTGGGGGGGAAGAAATTGTTCTTCAGCTCCAACGTAAAACTCCCCTGGGGCAACTTCAGGCTGTTTCCCCTTACCCTGTTGCTTGTTCCTTGGGAGCAGAGCCCAAACCCACCTGGCTCCAACCTCCTGTCAGGGAGTTGTCAAGAGCCAGAAGGTCTCCCCTGAGCCTCCATTTCTCCAAGCTGAACAACCCCAGGTCCCTCAGCTGCTCCTCACCAGACTTGTGCTCTAGACCCTTCCTCAGCTTTGTTGCCTTTCTCTGGCCACACTCCAGCCCCTCAATGTCGAGATGTGGATGTTTAATAAGCAGTTTTGAGAAAGAAAAAGGACAACAAGCCAAGGCAAGCACAATTGCAGTTTTGCAGTTGTCTTGGGTTTGGTTTGAGTTAATTATCTCCAAAAGCTGCTGGCCCAAGCAGGTGGGAGGGGCCACAGGTGGGAGGGGCCACAGCCAGGATAAACAACAAAACCAGCCAATGGGAGAGGTGATACCACACTGAGTCATTCCCATATATAAGGGGAGGGCTGGGAGAGGCTGTTTGTTTTCAACTTGCTCCAGTGTGTATTTTCAGTGTGGCTGGATCAGGGTAAGTTTGTATCTTGGGCTCAGTTACAGCCTTCCTGGCTTCTGTTACTCATTTTGTCTATCATTTCTTTGTGCTACAATAAGTACTGGTGTTTTCTTCTCTGTGTGTTGTTCTGTTGGACTGTCTTTATCTCAGCCATGGTGGTCTTACATTTTTTTATCCTCATACCAATTCTCCTTCCCATCCCACAGGAGGGGAAGCAGTGGGTGAGTGGCTGTGTGGTGTTTAGTTGCCAGCAGAAGTTAAACCACTTCAGCAGTTGTCTTTGAAATGTCATTTGGTTTGCAAGAGTTCAACTGCGTGAACAAGTTGACTAGGGACAGTTCCTAGGAGTGTGCTGCGTAGTATGAACAGCAAAGCTGAAGTGTGTTGTGTTTGAGGGCATGTTTAGGAGGAGGAATTTCACCGGCTTCCTGGATGAACTTAACAGATCTCATGCCTTGTTAAGGAGAAGCTTTAAACTGGACTGGATAGCTCTTGAATCACAGAATGGTAGGGGTCGGAAGGGACCTCTGATCTAGTCCAGCCACCCCAGAAACAGAATTAATGTCACCAAGCTTCATCAGGCCTATGTTTTCAATAGGTATATCTGATCAAAGCACATAGAAGGAAACTGGGCATGCAAGTCACCTGGAAGAGGGTGCTCTGGGCTCAGAAATCTCCCAGAGATGGGGGCAAGCATGGGCAAGTGAGGCAGTGAACCTGTACTGTGCTCCCTGCAGCTCTGGGGAGCAGCTCCCTGGGGACTCATGGGCAACCTCGTCCTGTAGCTGGTCGTGGTTTCCTGGTTTCAGTAGAAGCCTGAGGTTTTGCAGAACCTGCTGCTGTCATCAGAATGCAAATTGCAGCTGGCTGGGGTGATGCTGCTCATGTTAATGCCTCAACATTCTGCTTCACATGCTCTTTCTGTTTCCCCTCTCAAGTCCAGTGGTGGACTTAGCTGTTATGGGAACCCCTTCTGTCTTCCAGTTTGAGGGAAAACATTCAACATTCAATCCCATTTTGCCATCGGGAGTCAATAATTGGCATTGGGAGCATTACTTAGTCTCCTGCCGTGGATTCAGCCTATCATCTGATTCATAACTTCGTGCTTCCTTGTGACATCAGACATTATTTGCTCCCTTTCGCCTGTGCACGTGGTCTGTGGTCCTTTGTGGCTCACTCTGAACCTCTCATAGGTCAGAACAGCAAGGGCTCTTATCTCCACAGTTGTGCTCTTACACACTTTGTTTTCACCACTTTTTATCCTGCTGATCTGGTGGCAAGGCAGCTCTGTTGACTTTGAGTAGTTACTCATGCAAGGAGGTGTTAGCCATTATATACAACGTAGCAGAATCTGGCTGTATATATAATTAACACAAATATGTGCATAATTTAAAGCTGCCCCAGGAAAGCCTTAAATTACATGATAACCATGCAGGCACTGGCCTAGGAAGGAAAACATGGGGAGTCTCTATTAGTGAAATTAATTATATGTAAGATTGTCTTCAATAACCATGTGGGAATGATTAAGTAATCAGTCAAATAAAAGATTTAATAACAAATTCCCTATCAATTATACAAGAACACCCAGTAAAAATTAAGTAAAAGTGATTTTCAACACATTAATATTAACATTAACAGTTCTGAAAATATTATAACATAATTAAGTATCATTTCTTGTAGCAAAACATACCCACAATAGCAAAATAAACAAGCCTCCAAATAGTATTTCCCAAGGAAACTCTGTAGCTTGAGCTGTGTGATGATGTAAGGAGGCTTTGGATGAGGGCATCTCAGGCAAGTGCCAGTAGAATATGGGCAGTGGGTCTGTGGTGGCAATGTACAGTATGCAGGTCACACTTGCATCTATCCCAGTGTCTGGGCACTAAAAGGTAAAGAAAATTGACACAAGGTCTGACACAATAGGGCTGAAATAAGACAGGAACATGGAATAACTTAGACTGCACTTAAAATTACTCCAATGCTGCATTCAGTGTTTCTGATCTGGCCTTTTCTGGAGGTTTTTCAGGGTCTGTATGAATTTTTTTCTCCCTTTTGGTATTTATTCCTTTTATTGTTGGACTGAAAGTTAAATTTATCATTGCTATCACCCACTGTGCCACCAGAGTTAGGAGCCATCCCATTTACTGCAACCTTCTAAGAGGTGGGTGTCTGTTTTAGGCATTACATCCAAATTAATTCTGTAGCTGATTGGGGGGGGGAGTTATTTTAGCCACTTCTTTAAAGATGAAATTAATTGTCCTGTGGAGGTATCTACTTATCTTTGGTTTAGATTACTAACTTTATGTAGGAAACTAACTTTTTTAATATGAATGAAAGTTAAGATGAAATAGCACATCTGATAGTGGGCCAGAGATCACTGAAGTCAAAGAGAATCCTTCAGTTAACTGGAGTAGGTTTTAAACACAGTCAAGATGCTATTCCCTAAAGGTAAAATGATCTGGTTCCACTGGAGGAATAGCTGTTGTGGGCTATACTAATAATCTGTCTGGTTCAATATCCTGTTTCATTGGCTGGTGCATAAGGATGAATATAGGAAGGAATGAGGAGATAGTGAGACTTTCCTCACCTGTTTTCCCATCTCCAGAAATCTGCATCTCCGGTACTTCCTGAGCCAGAGGTTATGCTTAACAGCCTGTGAAGGACCATCTACAATGCAGAAAGTGTCCAAACGTAGATCTGGCAGAGTTTTGTGTTTGGCCTACATTGCATCTTTCTTTTTCCCCTATAGAAACATTAAAATAGTAGGATTTGATCTAAGCATTCCTCTGTGACTAAGAATGAGCAACTTCATGTGAGGTCCTTTGATATAAAACCCCATCAAGCTAGCTAATAGGTGCTGCAAGAGTTAGATTTTATGCCTAGATAAGTGCAGAAGTAGAATTTCTAGAAACAATTGGGAGCGAAAGCCCTAACTTTACAAAGGAGAAAATAAATGGTTTATAAAAAATGTGCCTACTACATGAAGACAAAGATAATGGAAAAAAAATCTTAGCACATTTAAATGGTCTTAACAACTATTCTCTTACAGAATTTTTTTATGTAACCCCCACACTTTTTTCTTTGGATATAGGATACAGCTCTGAAATAAGGGAAGGAGGTGAATATGTTTTCCTATAATTTCTATAGTGTTTGTTCCTGCATCAAGGTTCTGGACGATGTTTTTTTTTTTCAAAACCAAACAGAAAATCTCTTTCAATCCCTCTCACAGTGAATGCTAAATAGAAAGGAGCTGACGTCTACATGGACTTGAAAAATTTTTATTTATATGCAATATTACACAGGCAGCAGCTCAGGTGGTAATTGAGCTTCTGAGTAACAGCTAATTAGTAAACATTCTGGAGTTATATATGTGTTCTACTAAGTTGCTTTGAGGTCATGAATCTAGAGAGTGCTGTAATATTTTCAGCAAGGGTATAGAGTTGAAATAATGTGGAGTTTCTTTTTCTTTTTATCAAAACCTGAGAAATAACCTGCCAAACCAATCATTCTCTCCCAGGAGTCCTGCAGGAGGCCTGGATGTTAATTGCATTTAACCTAGAACAGCAGAGCACTTTTACTTTTTTCTTTTCTTTATACAATAACTAATATGTAAACTACTGTTGCACTTTGAAATGACTTTCACTTAAATTCTATTATTGAAGCTCCACAGTGGAATCTATCCAAGGTCCATTTCATTAAAAAAAAAAGACTAATTATTCTGGAAACATGTAACATACCCACCAAACTTCCTTGGAGTGACTGAAAAATGAACATTCCAGAGATACAGGACACTTATTTCTCCTGGCATTCCTCAGAAAGGTTTGGGTGAGGATGCAGCTGAGGCCACAAATGAAATTCTGATTGGTACTGAAGGGATGTGTCTTATTTTTTTCCCCATGATAGCAGGAATTTACATGGATTGGCTGACAGCTAAGGCAGTGGAAATACCTACCTCGTAATTCCCATTGATAAAAAACCAGGCAAGCAAAAGGCAACACTGCAGCAGCAGGCTGAACTGTAGTGTGTGACACAGCAGTGTTCTTCATATTTATTTATACAGACAACCTGAAAACTCCATCAATTTCCTCTGCAATAAAAATGTACCTTGTGGAACAAAAAATATAAGCTGGCAAGGTGATCAGAGGGTGGGCTGTAGGATAACAAACGTGTGACATTCCTGTAGCACTCTGCCAGTTGTGTCCGATGTGGAAATCAGAGAGTGACAGCGACATCCACGAGCGCTGATGATCGAGCGACAGCGTTGGAGAAGGGCCAGGGGGTTGCTTTGAGTTTTGCTGGTTGACCTCCAGAAATTCCTGATTTTGAACAGTGATTTGGGATTTTTGGAACCTGTTGGACTTGCAGCATTGATGGGGACATTGAATGGGCTGTACCCTGGGCCCCATGGGGATGGTGATAGGTGAGCTGGGGTACATGTTGCTTTGGCAGTTGCCAGCCAGTTTCTGCCTGAAATATCACTTTTTTTAAGTGCTGAAGGAGCTGCTCTGCTCACAGCTCTTTGGAAATGATTTGTTTAATTGGTGGTGGGGCATGTCAGGTCCTTACCTTCACTGAAGTGCTTATTGCGTTCAAGGCTCTGAAATGATGACAAAGTGCAGCATTTATGCTAGAATCTTCTCAAGATTTTGACATCTTTGACTTCTCTGATGATGTCTTTGATGGAGCATACTAAAGGCATGCTATAGCTTACTTCAAAGTTTGCCAGCGGTGTTGGACTGTGCATCAGCACTGTTATTAACTCTCCTAGCAACTGGTGGATTCTTAGCCAGGGTTTAGCGCTTGGATTTTTCATACCTAGAGTGGCAGTAGCAGCACCTATGGAAAAAACTGTCATGGGTATGGGAAAAATTCCTAGTTTGCATGCACAAAAAAGTGCACTCAATTTTTGTCCACCAAAGAATGAAGGAATTATGGGAACCACTGCTCCTATCTTGCTCAGGGCTCTGCTTCTCTGGTTCCTAGCGCATGTTTTACTATGAGTTTTGCACCACAGAAAGCAATTTCCCTTTCTGTGTTGGAAAGGCTGGAGTCTGCAGTAGGGGTGGCCATTCTAATGGCCATGAGGATTCCAGTTTCCATGGGTTAATAGAAAAGGCAGGGCTGAGGATGTCAGAATGAAAAAGTCCAGTTCCAAGGTGTGTGAGGGTTTGAAACCTCAGCCTGGGTGTCTGTGCCACTCTCTCACTGCCAGATGTCATGATGGGAGTGAGAGTAATAGTCAATTCTGTCTCTCACATTTATACATCCATGAATTTGACATATAGATCTATATCTGTTTTCCCCAAATTGGGACAGTGCAAAATAAACAGCGCAAGAAGCAAGCCCGTAGTCAGTCTAGTCCTCAAGTAAGGTCCATTAAAACATCGCAGAAACATTCAAGTTCATAACATGATGGTTTGTATTTCATTAGCAAGGTGTTCCTGCCAAAAATGAGACCTTCATAACTTGTTGGCACTGAAAATACAACAGACCTTGTGCTGTAATTTCTTATTCTTTAATGTGTTTTCTCTAAACAGTTTTGTTTTGCCTTGAATGTACAAAGTTGGGGGGTTTTGGGGTGGAACTTTGCCTCTGACCCTTGCAGCAGATGCAGAGCCCATAGTTATGCCATGCTGTATGGGGATGCTGGTTAGGAGGGTGGGAAAATGGGAAACAGGCAAAGTTCAGTCTGGAGTGGTGGAGCCTGGGGACCAACACCTCCACATAGGAGACCTTTTTTGTTTTCTCTGTAGAAAGAGTAGAAAAGAGACCTCTGCACTACTGAAATAATAATGCTGATGATGACGTTTGCTGGTGTGAAGACAAAGGAACATGTGATTTAAGATTCTTCTAACCTCCAGCTTGACAAGGGAGATAAAAGAGCAATTCCTGTTGCATTTTCTGGGCAAAACTTGCAATCATGACAAGCAAAGAGAAAAATACTTTGATGGACCTTATTTTGTAAAATGTTTCTCTGGTAAACAACATTATGGGATTATATATAATAATTAGCTATAATATCAGCATATTATTAGTATCAATACATATTATCTGAAGGCTGTGAGTAGTCTGAGATGCCTTGGTGCATGCTACACACTCTCAGCTCTATCTAAATAATCTGAATGTCCTGATTCATCGATTTGTCCATTACACTCATAAAGACATTACATTTGAACTTGATATGAAATAAAAGGCTTTGGTCAGTCAATACTCTTCAAGAAAGCACTTCAAAGATTTTATAAAAGGGTCGCTGACCTGTACACTGAGATTGGACCTCAGCTGTCCAGGGAGAGCTCTCTCCGCCCTTGGTCTTTGAACCTGCCCTCTCCCTCTTTCCCAAAGCACCACACAAAGCAATAACTTATTACAAGTCCATGTTTTCAATTGTGCATACAAGGAAAAACATCAAAATAGTGCAGCTGAAAATAACCCCCTTTAGAGATGAGATGTTGTGTTATTGTGGTTTTTTTTTACTAGGTGTCCAGAACTCGATATTTGTGATTTCTCTGAATACCCAGGTTTAGCAGGCTTGTCTTTGCCTGTCTTATGTGCTTAGCAATTGAGACGCCTATTCTGGTCCATGTTTCTCAGGAATTTAGATTTCTTTCTTCAGAAATGAGCATAGATTATAAATATCTGTTGTGCAAGTGACAAATAATTGTTGGACTTGAAATGTCCCCACGTGTCCCTCAAAGGTTTTGGGGTATTCATTTTGCATCTGAACTCCTCCTCACCAGGTGTTAACTGAGGCTTGGTTGGAAGCATCTCTGATCTTGTACCCTACCAAAAATCCTGCTTGGGAGGAGCCCCATAGTTTATGCCACCCCCAGCTCTGTCCCTGTGGCACCACCTTTGTCGTGGCTGAAGTAGAGGTCAAAATTCTTCAGCTATTTTTTTTGATGAAAAAACTTCCATTTGTGAGGCTTTGCTAGGTTAGACCAATGGAAAGCTTGATCTAGCTCTGGAGTTGCCAAAGCTGTATGTCAAAAAAAATGTAAGGGCATAATCTTCTGTCTGTTCAAGTGTGTATGGTCCTTGCTCTGTATTGACTTGGGTGCATCCTGCAGTGAGACAATTTTGTCCACAGACAAAATTTAGGGGTACTGCTGAGACAAAGGAGTTTGTAATCAGAATTCCTTTCATGAGGACTGTGATTTATAGATGTTTCTAAAAGCAGGAGGACTCCGTGCCATTATTTAAAAGGCAAGCCTGCTCAGAGTTATTTATAAACACCAATACAACAGAAACAGTTTCCAACTTCAGGCAGAAAGATCCTATTCATCATATAATTCAGCAGGAAAATAACAGATCTGTTGGAAGTGGCAGCAAAAGGATAGCCTATTGATGCAGAATCGAGTCTCAATAGAGCAAGTGGTATTTTCCTCTTTTGAAATTCAACTGCAGAATGTAAAATAAGTAGAAATAAACAGCCAATCGTCCCAACACCTTCCCCCCCCCCCCAGTCAAACCATGCAAAAAAACCCCTAAAACTCACAATGGAGCAACTTCCATTTTAGATCAGTTTCTCCTCCTCTCTCATGGTCTATTTATTTTTATTGGTTTGTTTCTCATTAAATCCTTCAATTACTCTGCAGTGTAAAATGGTGAAATTATTGGCATGTGCCACTTTCATCATGTATTTGAGTTTGCTTATTACACTTGCAGAAAATGCTTGAATGGTATTAGGCTCTGCTGTGGATTGAGACAGAGTTAATAAATATTATTTGGTGTTTTTTCCCTGAGAAGCACTGCTTTTCTTGATTGTTTTTTACAGTTGGATTGGGAATATTGATTTATTCACCACTGTTACAATAATTGTATACAAGGAACAAAAAATGCAGAGGTAACATTTCATCAGCTCAAACAGATTAATTAGTTGTAGTAGATTAGGCACAGTGTTACACAGAAAGATTTGCATTTAGAGGAAGAAAAAAAGTTTGTTTTTCTTTTAATCTTAAAAAAGGCAAGAGAATTTAATAGAGATGTGATACACCGAGCTGCTTGGCTTATTATTCAATCAGTGTTTCCAAATGAGTATTAAAGGGCAACTTTAAATATTAACTCTTCTTTCTACAACAAAAATAGTGTAATTGTTGCATGCATGGCATGGGGAAATCCTTGCTTCCCGTACTTGTGTTAGAAAAGTTAACTTGGTTTTGCATCCTGAATTTAAAGCTGTACAGAAATTACAAATTGATGGGTAACAGAGGAACAGGTATTTAAAAATCCCCATTTACTGCCATGTATTCTGTCTGCGTGGAGGCAAATACATTGTTTATATTGTTCTCTTTGTGCACAGAATGGAGGCAAAGCTATGAAGAGGTAAATATTACTGTCTTTTGTGCGAGGTTAGATTGGCCATGATACTGAAAATTATTCATTAAAGGTTATGAGGCATTAACAAGAGTTTAAAAAGTGTCCTGGTTGTTCCCTATTTGACCCCTTTCTGCAGGGAATTGAAATTTCCCAGTGCTCTGGACCACTGACACCAGGAGGGTAATTAAGCAATTTCCCCCAAGGTTTTAAGTTTTAACATCTTTCAGTATTGAAATAGAGAAGAAAAACATTTTTTATCACTCTCACATTCTATAGAAATCTACAGAGAGCTACACAATGGGCCTTGCCTGACATGCTGATTTTCTTTTTAAACCATCTGTTAAATCATCCTGGCTTGCAACATATTAGACATTATAAATGCCCCTAATTTTTCAAAGCAGTGCACAAGGATTCAGCTGCTTGACTTTCAGTTGATGCCGTGCTATCCCACCCCAGCCATTGAGAGACATTAAACATACAGAGCCAGTTTCACAGCTCAGCTAATGCTGCCTTTTCTTTTTTTTTTGTCAGCCTGGCAACGCAGAGCATCTTTCAATCTGGCTTAAAGGGCCACTGGAGGGATGCTCCACTGTCACAGCATCCTTGAGTGGCACAGAGCTGCCATGGGCACCCCATCCCCTGGCCCCCTCCTCTCACTACTGGTGCACATGCAGCCCTTGGATCACTTGGTCCCAGTAATCCAGTGGCACTGTGATACCTGGTGTGTGGCTGCTCTGGGGCTGGAGGCAGCAAGTGCCATCTCCTGCCTTTTGGGAGCACCCTGGGGTATGTGTATCCCGGTCTAGGAGGAGAACCAATCTCTGTAAAACTGTGTTTGCTGTCGGTGCCTGGTGAGGAATTGCAGATCTGGCCCCTGAGACCAACACCGGGGCTGGCTGAGAGCTGTCCCTCAAGGCTGCAGGCATCACAGAATCAGACTGGTAGGGGTTGGAAGGGAGCTCTGGAGATCATCTGGTGCCATGTCACCCAGAGCAGGGGGCCTGGGATTGCATTATCCAGGCTGGTTTGGAATCTCTCCAGAGACAGACTCCTCACACTGGGATTGTGCAGAAGCTGCAGTGTGGGAAAGATGCTTGGGGCAACCTGTGTCCTATAACACTGGGAGCAAGAACATGATGTGAGCCCCTTCCTGCTCCAGTATATTTATCTTCTTTGAACCCTGCTTCAGGTGCTTTGAATCTTTTCCCAACAAATTTCTTTGTCAGGTGAGTTATAATTTTCTGATTTGCCACTGCACGCCACCTGTGCCTGGGAGCTTGGGGAAGAATCATAGCATCATAGAATCACTTTGGTTGGAACAGACCTTTAAGATCCAGGGTTGTCCAGGGCTGTTCCGGGTTGTCCAGGGCTCTTCCAGGCTGCCCAGGGCAGTGCTGGAGTCCCTGTGATCCCTGGAGGGGTTTTCCAAGCCCCCTGTGGAGCTGTGGTGCTGAGGGCCATGGGTTAGTGGTGTCCTGGCAGTGCTGGCTTAATGATTGGACTTGATGATGATCTTGAAGGTCTTTTCTTACTTAAATGAATCTGATTCTATGAAAGGAAATTAATACTAAGCCACTTTTCTTCCTTGACTTGATGGATTTATAAACTTTTGCCAAAAGTTGACATTCCACTATATTTAACCTTCAGATGTGTCTTTCTACTAGACAAGGAACAAAATATTCCAGTTGCTATGAAAGATAATCATTAAGGTGATCTAACTCCAAAGATCAATATCATCTCTACAGGACCCTTTCAGGGTTTTGGTGATATCTTCTGTCTCATTAAAAATCATATTAAAAGATCCTGTTCAGGTACATGGGGATTTGATAATTTCTTCTATGTTATGGAGCAAGATTTATTAAACTTTTGTTCCTCTGAACAGTACTTGGATTAAATAACTGCAAAATAATGAAGTTAATATTTATTTATATATATTTAGGCAGACACTGAGAATATCACTAATTAAAAAAGTTATTTGACAGTTACTATAAAGATGCACACTTCAGAAGATAGACCCATTCATATTTATGAAAAATTATTTGTAGTTTATAATATAAATTAATTGAACAGCTATATGTTTTAAAAATTTATTTTACCAAAACAGCAACAAATTGGAGTTAGGAAGAAGCATTCACTGTGGCCATTCCCTACCTGACCCATGGTGGGCTCTTCTGGTCTCTGGAGCATTTGGAAACACAGTCAAGGTTATGGATAGTCACGGGGATGGACCGTTTGCCTGATCCACAGTAATTCTTGCACTTCTTTATTACATTTTCTTCACAGAAACTTGAAGTCACCTAAAACCCCTGAGCTGGTGAGAAGCACAGCAAAAGGCTTGGCCTGAAAACCTTCAGTGCTGAGCACCAGCTCCATCACAGGTCATCACGAGCCTCTTCCACCACTGTATTTTAGGCACAAGGGATTCCTCCTGTAGTACTTCATCCTTTTGTGAAGGCCCTGAGATTGTACTTTTAATTGCTCTTGTTTTCTGTAGCATGGATATATAGTGAGGATTTTTGCCCAGCATGTCTCAAGTCTGTTTGTATTGGATAAGGTGCTGCAGACTGGGGCGGTTGGTTGACCCAAGAGAATTTTGCTTCATGGGGCTGATTCTTGATTAAAAGAAATATAATGAAAGATAGTGATGAGCAAATATAGATCTGTTCACACACACAAAATAAATAAAAAAGCAGGGAGAGCAAATCCTGTAGACAAGAATTGACTTTGCACTTAGAAAACACACCTGTCACAACAATTTCTACTCTTATTACATCATGTGAGCTGAATTTGGCCACTGTTGAAAAATAATTAAAATATAAATAGTATTGAGACAAAGGAGTCTATGGCTCTGAAATACTCGGTGAGCAGATTTGCTTTAGAAATCAATGACATTTTTACCTAATCACTTTTCAAACAAGACTAGATTTTTGATTAAACCCTGCGCACGGACACAAGACTCTAGCTGCTTTTCCAGCTAATGAAGTGTTACACTTAAGACACAGGAAAATATTGTATTTCATTTAGACATCTTCTTTGTTCACCACACATAGCTCTAAAATTTCTGCTTTTTCAGCCTTACCACTCTTGCAGCCTTTGGATCTTTTTGCACCTGTGAAGGTGTTTACTCAGCTATGAACACAATCATGACATGCAATAACAGTTGCCTTTCAAACAAGCATCTGGAAAAACAGGGGTAGTGTTGATTCAGACAGTGGCAGAATTTGGAAAGGCTGTTAATGATAAGAACTCTAATTTCTTTTCCTGTGCAAGAAATCACAAAAAAACCCCCCAAAACCCAACCCAAATGCACAACAACTAAAAAATACCCAACCAAGATCTGCAAGCTGTTTAACACTGGAGTTTTTTCAGCAGTTGAATCACAATCCCAATGTATTTTATGAAAATACTCTTTATTTTCATTTATTAACAATTTCTTTCCACTAAATACACACAAGGACTGGTATTCAAGTATAAACTTCATTTATAACACTTACAGAACTGTACCTGTGTTGGAGTTGTGTTCATCCTTCTGTTACATCAGACAAAATGCTTCAAGGAACTTTGTTTACATCAAGAATCCTCAATATTCAGAGAACCATTCTGAGGGATTTTGGGTGCTTTCAGTTTGTGTTAGTAATTTAAGCATCCATAGTGTTTGGGAGCATGTGCCTGACTTTCATTCACTGGGCAGGTCTTTCATTCCACAGCAGGTTCTCCAACCACAAGGAGACATTGTCCTGAAAAGCAGCAGGGACAGGGCAGGTTGTGCCATCATCAGGAGGTCTTGTCCTGGAGACTGGTAGGGACAGGGCAGGCTGATCCACCATTAGGAAGTCTTGTCCTGGAGAGTGGTAGGTACAGGGCATGTTAACCCACCATATGGAGACCTGGTCCTGCATAGCAGCAGGGACAAAGCTCCTTTCTGGGGACTCCTCTGGGAATCTCCTGGGGAAAAGGTGCCCTTCTAGACCTGCTCCATGCATCAAACAGTGGCTTCAGAGGGGTGTCAACAGCCTACCTGATGCATCACTCTGGATCACTGTCCTTTTTTTTTTTGATTGGGAAAAAAAAAAAGTAAATGTTGCTGGTACAATACAGATCTCTGAAAGACAGTCAAGCCAGGGTCTATAATAGCAGTGTAAATATCCATCATCTTTTGCTGTTTCTTTTTTATTTGTGATGGATGTTTTAAATTTGGAGATTGTCTAGAAGGGGGAGAGGTGGAACAAATTCTTTAAACTGGTAAATGTGCTGCTCCAGGGAAAGGCTGAAGATGTCCTTCAAATCCATCCCTGTTCCTAACATCATCCAGGCAGCAATTTAAGGAAATACCTTGGCTTTCTCCTTAAAGAGCTGCAGAAATGTGTCTCCGATTGCTCTCTTTGCTGCAGAGCTGATCTGATTAGAGTAGCTGCTCTCAAGGACAGGTAAGTGGCACAAACATCACAAACAGCAAATTTTCCCATGTCCTAAATGTTTGAGACTGGGCTGAGTGGCTGAGATGGCAACACAAATAGCGATAAACCCCTGCACATGTGAGGTCAACTGAATTCACTCAAATTATTTAGAGAAAAAAAAGAAAAAAAAAAAAAAAAAAAAAGGAAGAAAGAAAACCAGCAGGACATTTCTGAAGAATTAAAAAGAGAAGAAGAATAGATGTGGGTTTGTAAAGCAACCGTGAAAAGGATTTAAAAATACAGAGAGGAGTTTTGCCCAGTTGTGTGGGATAAAACTGTGAGTTCAGCAGAACAGAGCAAAGCTGATATGGAATAGTTTTAAATGTCTTTTCCCTCATAACTAGATTATTCAGTACAATGTCATTTGCTGCCACTGACATTTTCTTTAAAGTCATAAAGGCCTACATAGTAATAAAAGGGCTCAGAATAAAATTAGGAATATCATGTATAAATTATCTTTAACCTTAGCTTCATTTGGACTGTGACTTTTTAGACCTGATCAATTTTCATGAAACTATCCACATAAAACTGTGAAAAAATATTTGATCCTTGGCTCTCATAAAGCTCCTGTAACAAGCCTGGTACTTTCTTGATACTTAATAGTGCTGTTGGTGCCTGTCTCTGTGGGCAATTCTATAAAACCAGGGATAATATCTGAGATTTAATGCAATTTCTCAGAGCATTGTTATGGAAAACATCTACCCAGATACGTGCATTTTTTGTTGTTTTTACATAGCACACATCTACCAAATTTCCCGCTTTGACAAAGGGCACCGACAACTTCAGGTGTGGTTTTTCACCTCTGCTTTTCTGAAAAAAAAAACCAACCAAGCTCTTGTGAGAATTTTAAGGTTAATTTTTCTGTACAGCCCCTCTAACAATCTTGAATGCGTGGCAGCAAAAAGCAATATCCTTGTACACCCTGTAAATGGGAATGGACATTGAATCATGCCCCGTGTCTGATATGTTAACCAAAAAGTTTTATACTCACCTTGTGTAGCTCTGTGTAGCCTTTTAAAACATTTTGTAAGTGTTATTGTTTGCACCAAAAGTACCTTGAGAAGAGGTAGAGGCAGCTTTGAACTGAGGGGCAATGGTTGTCTTCTGCCTGACAGGAAATCTGTTGCCAAAATATCCTGTCAGACGAAGCTGGTGCTTAGTGGTAGTGGATGAGAAGTTTAATCATAGCCCAAGAAAACAATAAAATATACATTTTGCTTCAACTACATATTTAACTTAGAAACAGAGTGAAAAGTACCAAGTAGCTCCTCAATGCCTTTCTGTTTGCCAGGTAAGGAGCTGAAGGGAGGACTTTCCAGGGGAAAACCTGGAAGATCTTGCTTTGGTGAGGGAGACCTTATTGCCGGTTGGGAGACCTTCTTGAAGCCTTTTAGTGCTTAAAGGGTCCTGTCAGAAAGATGGAGACACAGTTTTGAGCAAGGCCTGTTGGGACAGGACAAGGGGTGGTGGGTTAAACTGAAAGAGGGAGATTTAGACTGGAGGGAAGGAATAAATTCTGGACACTGAGGGTGGTGAGAGCCTGGCCCAGGCTGCCCAGAGAGGTGGTGGCTGCCCCATCCCTGGCACCATTGCA